>AWOL01S0195495.1:1151-12290 GCA_000715115.1 Nicotiana otophora | reverse complement strand
GTCTGAGGGTGAAATATTGTGCTCAGCTCTACTCGAGTACCCAACTCATGCTGTACGACCCTCCAGAACCGTGATGTAAACTGCGTACCCTGGTCAGAGATGATGGATACCGGTACGCCATGAAGCCTGACAATCTCGCGGATATAAACTCGAGTCGGCTGCTCGAAAGAATAGGTAGTCATCATAGGAATGAAATGAGCTAACTTCGTCAGCCTATCTACAATTACCCAAACTGCATCAAACTACCGCTGAGTCCGTGGAAGCCCAACAACGAAATCTATAGTGACCCGCTCCCATTTTCACTCCAGAATCTCTAACTTTTGAAGCAATCCACCTGGCCGCTAATGCTCATACTTTACCTGCTAGCAATTAAGACATCGAGCTACATATTCCATTATGTCTTTCTTCATCCTCCCCCACCAGTAATGCTGCCTCAAGTCCTGGTACATCTTCGTGACACCCGTATGAATGAAGTACCGCGAGCTGTGAGCCTCCTGGAGAATCAACTCATGCAACCCATCTACATTGGGCACATATAGCCTTCCCTGCATTCTCAATGCATCATCATCCCCAATAGTTACCTCCTTAGCATCACCGTGTTGAACCATGTCCTTAAGGACAAGCAGATGGGGGTCATCATACTGACGCTCCCTGATACAATCATAAAGAGAAGACCGAGAGACCACACAAGCCAATACTCGACTAGGCTCAGAAATATCAAATCTCACAAACTGGCTGGCTAACGCCATAGGCCTCTTTGCTCCTGGTAGATATGCTAAGCTCCCCAAACTCTCTGCCCGACGACTCAAAGCATCCGCCACCACATTATCCTTCTCGGGATGGTACAAAATGGTAATATCATAATCCTTAAGCAGCACCTACCACCTCCGTTGACGCAAGTTAAGATCCCCTTTGCATACTGTCAACCCCACTGCACACGAATACTTAACATCTCTCACAAAATCAAAAACACAAAAACAAAAGAAACAAAAGAAAACAATTTAATCAGATAACATATCACATATCAAGGATCGGAATTAAGGAATTTACCTTGCTCATAACTCAGATTTCACCTTCGTCTTGCTCCGATATCTGTATGTGACTCTTTCACTTTTTATTTATTTATTTATCTTCTTTTTCTTGTGGATTCATTGCATAATGTTCATCATTTGAACTCCATATCTCGTTTTTGTTCTCAAACATGTGTGATGGGTACCTGTGTGGGCGATTGGTGGTTAAATATTTTGCCTGCGAGTGTAGGGAATTGTGTAGGTGGGAGGCTTGACCAATGTTGACCGAAGAAGATGATCTTTGCGGCCCGCATAATTGGGTTGCGATCCGCAAGGTCTTCGCAAACAAGACCCTAGAAGGCCTAGTTATTTGAACTTATGCAACCGCTAATGCGGTCACAAAGGTGTTTTGCGAACCGCATAGCTACCGCAAATACAATCAATTAAACTCCTTTTGTGTGTGCAAATTTGCGATCCCTTTGCGGTCGTAAAACTAGTTTTGCGGTGGTTTTTGCGATCGCATATTCCCTTAAGTCTGGGGTGTGAAATTCTGCGATAAGTTTGTGTTCTGCATAGTGGGTATGCGACTGCATAACCCATCGCATAAATTGTTTATATCTGCTATTTTTCCTCCACATAATTTTTATGCTATGCCCACCACTCACACACTGTTTTATTGCAGGAATGGAACCAAGGAAATATATTGCAATGCGATTACCACCTGCTCATGGAAAGAAAAGAGTTGCTCTGAACCAACAAGCACAACAGTCTAAACGTCAACGGTCGGAAACCACCCGCAACACTTCTGAGCACTCCTACCAGTCTGAAGAGGAGGGGGCACAAACAGACATCCTGCCATCAGTTGACCTACAAGCTGAAGCAAGGCGGAAGAGCGGGGAAGATTCGAGGTTTGGGATCCCAGGCTCATGGAAACTATACTTGGAGGGGATAAAAAAGAGAAACATTCTCGAGGAGAAGAAGTTAAGCCTGAATGGTCTAAAAGAGAACTACCCTCACATAATTGAAAACATTCAGAAGAGAAAATGGGGATTCTTCACGGATGCCCTAGATGATTACAATGAAACACTTGTGAGGGAGTTCTATGCTTCTTATTCCGCCTCAAGAAATGCTGAGCAAAGGTGGAATCGGATATTCTTGGACTCCATTCTAGTTCGAGGGGTTCAGGTTCTCTATGATGCAGGCACAATCAATGATCTATTCTTTGAGGACTGGTCGTCAGGCACAGCTGAATATGATGCAAAAGTAACCAACAAAGATAACGAGCGTGCTTGGATAGCATTTGTCATAGCAAAGGGAACCCCCTCCTGGATTGACCCGTGCCACAAGATTTACAAACGGGATTTCACCCAGGAGGCCCGATATTGGCTCAGCTTTGTTTGCTCCCGTCTGATGCCGACTAGGAATGAGACATACATCAACATTGAAAAGGCCCTCATAATTGCATGCATCATGTCGGACATCAAGATTGATGTGGGGCACATTATCTTCAAGGAGCTGGGAATCAGGGCAAACCAAAAGCAAACCTCTCTTCCTTTCCCATATTTGATCACGGCCCTTTGCAAAGCTGTAAGCATTCCACCTGGCCCGAAGCATGATCGTATGGAGAAGGCTCTCCACTGCATTGACATCACTCGGTTAAGTGATGCAGTAGGCAAGGAAACGGACATCCAGCTCGAGACCTCATTTCCTCATGCATCAGACTCACCAGCACCTGCACCTGCTCTCTCATCAATGTCTGACACTCATGTTGCTCCCGCTGATTCCTCAGCCACTCCTCAGCCTCATCCAAGCAGTGCACAGCCACCTTTTTCCTTGCCAGCTATCGCAAAGCTAAGACTACTAGCCCAGCATGCCAGCGCCAAGGTAGACCGGCTAACAAAGGAACTACCAAAACTAATCAAGCAAGCATTGGGTCTCATCCAAGTATCAATGAGTGCGCTTCAACAACAACATAAATGATATGAAGATCGCCTTACGCGCTTTGATGTGCGACTTGAAAAGGTCGAGCGAGGTGAGGTTGGAGATATGCCACAACTTAGGAAAGATGTTATTAAGCTGAAAACCGAGCTGCACAGGCCTTAGAGTTTGACTTAACTTCTCTCCTTCCAGAGGGCGGTGAACATGGTACAAGTACCTCCATTCCGGCCTAAATTTGGACTTCTCCAACCTCATGACAGATCCGGAGGCACAGGGTGCGAAGACTACAAAGAATCCAGCTGCCATTGTCCACATTGACACTCCTTCAAAGGAGGATTCCGGAGAGTCGGAAGGAGATCAGATGACGGAGCAACTGAAGATGAGGAAACCGATGAGGAAGCATTGGTAGAGGAAACTGAGGGTCAGTGGGACCATAAGGGTAAGCAGGTGGCTGCTTCTATAGAGGATGCTTCTACAAAGGCTCAGGTTGTAGAGGAAGCAGATGTGCAGAAAGCAATTGCACATTCACTTGCTGACATGGTTGCCATGGTACATCCAGCTACCCCACAGGTATCACTGGGAGAGTCCAGTAGCTTCCAAACTCCTGCTTCAGCCACACAGCAGGTGGAGCTTCCTGCTCCAGCCTCAGCGACCACTACCACACATTCTGAGGTTCCGCTTGCTAGTGTTGCAGATTCTGGAGTTGATCCCACAGTTGCCCAGCATACTCTAAACCTTCCGAGCGCCTAGTGCACCCCAGGAAGCCCCTAAATTTTGCTTTTCAATTTTTATGCATTGAGGTCAATGCATGCTCTTAAAGTTGGGGGTGGGGTAGATATTTTATGTAAATAGTTGTATGAAATCCCTTTTCATAAATGCCTCTTCTTTAAATCCATTTTCTTTAATAGTATAGACTGGTAGCTAGTAATAAACTCCCTTTTGTTTTTCTTTGCCAGGTTCTTTTCTAAGGGTGTAATAGTAGAACCATGGAAGTAGCATGGAACGTTTTGACTTGTTTGGTGTGATTGTATAGTTTCAAGCATGTAAGGAAATTTTTGGTGAATAAATTATACCCTTCCTTCTTTGACTTTGTATGGTTAGTCATTCTGGTGAACTTGAGGCTCGCTCTTTGACTTTATGTTTACTCAGAATCTTACATATCATGTGATAAAAGCTGTGAGTTGCCTTGCATTCACTTAAGGGCTGAAACTATGTTGAGTTGAACAGTTCATGTGTCGTGAGTGAGTGAGGATTTGTGTAAATAATGCGCATGCTTAACTTGTGATGCCTAGAACTTGCCTGGTTGGTTTCTTTGTGCAAATCTCAGGCTATTGGTTGGGTGCTGAGATGATCTTAGGCTATCTTTGTGACTGCTAGCTAATTTTGACAAAAATATTGACCTCCCCCATACATAAATTACCCTAGTTACCCCCACTGAGCCTTTAACCTTTTCTTTGGCTATTACATTACAAACCTTTACCCCATTGTGAAATAATTCCTTCTTTTTGAACCTAACCCTCCTTGAACGAGTAAGAACGAGGCTAAAAGCCTAAGTTGGGGGTGCCGGTACAAAGTGGAGATTGGAAAGGTTGACACTGTATATAGAAGAAACAAATATGGTTCCTCAAAGTTGTATATATATGAAGAAACTCAAGCTCCGAAAAGAAATGCTTATATATAAAAAACATTTTAAAAAAACAAAAAAAGAGAAATGTGGAGTCTTGTAGAAATTGAATAAACACTTTGAGGTGATTCGTTGTCGGTAACTCGAGGTCGATCAATGCTATGTAGTAAAGAAGCAAAGTATATGTAGATTTCAAGGAGGGTATAGCCACGACGCTCCCAGATATTCATCCAACCCATCCCGAAACCTACATTACAACCTGTGAAAAGTCCTAGGTGATTTTCAGCCAATCATTCCTGAGATAGGAACAAGTTAAAATAAGGGAAAGCATATGGACTGATACTTGTAACATGTAGCTTTCGTTCCGAGTGAAAGAGTGTTTCATTGCATCCCTTGTAAATATGTGTGAGTTGGAGATTTGCTTTGTTATGAGCGCGCATGAACTGCAAGATTTAACAGAAGTTAGGTTCTTGAAGTAGAATACGAGTGCACTTAGCTGTGAGTAACATTTTGTCAGTTTGGTTAAGGCTCAAAGTTTTCAAGTTGATTGGTCGCATTGTTAAAGTGATATTTGTCTTCCAAGAAGGGTCAATAAATGAAGTTACATGCTTGTTAACTGACAGTCAATACCATCTACGGTCACTACTGTTCGTGAATTGTCGATAAGAGTTTAGAATGGGATAATTTTTGTTCTAGTTGCTTGAGGACAAGCAAGAGTTTAAGTTGGGGGTGTTGATGTGCAGTAGAATTTTGGCATATTTGATACCAATTACATAGACTTTAGCTCATCTTCCAATGCATTTTTAGTTAATTCTTATGAAGTTTTAGTGTTTTGCAGTGCATGAGTCTTGAGGACCCAAAAATATAGAAAAGAAGTCAAAAAGCCACAAAAGGGCAGAAATGATGCAAGTATGCAGTCGCATAAAGCATATGCAGACCACATAACCATCGCAGGCTGAAGCAGATTTTTTGTTAACTGAAGAGGAGAAAATACGACCCATTATGCGGTCGCATAATGATTATGCGGATCGCATAGTGATCACATAACTGAAATCAAGAAAGCTGAGAAGCACTTATGCGGAAGATTATGCGGTCGCATAATGTATATGCGGACCACATAATTGAAATGCGATCAAGAACTGGGTTTGGAGACATGAGATTATGCGATGATTTCGAATAATCTGCGGACCGCATACGTGATCTGCGACCAGTATGCGGTCGCATAAATACTCTGCAGGGTGATTTTTGTCCAATTTTGGCTCCGACTTTTAACCCACTATAAATAGATTTATTAGGGTTTTTGTGGGGCAGCTAAGTCAGAAAAAAGAGATTACTTTTAGAGCATTGAATGCACAATTGTTTTGGAGACTTTTGAAGAAAGAATCTTGTATCTTTGTAAGCTTTATAACTCTATTTATTGCTTTGTTCTTAGATTTCAGTATGAGTAGCTAGTTTTACTTACTAAGGTTGTGGACCCTAGATGGGTGTAATGTTAATGGGTGTTTACCATTGAATATATCTATTATTGTTGGTTGATATTTATTCAGTTCTTATGCTTCATGTGATGTTAGTGGTTGCAAACATTAACTAATTCCATTTCACTCTATCTTCACTTGGAAAAGTGAGGTAGGGTTTGGTAGAATTGAATACCAAAAACTCAAGGCTAAAAACCCTTGTTTAATGGAATCGCCTAGGAATAAGTGGGTTCTATTTGGCATAAATTGGTTATTTTCAATCGCAACTCTTTTACATTTGGAAAAATCTTAAAGAGTAGATATTAGCCAACTATTGGGAAATAGTGGGTAGTCACTTAGAAATCATTTGCATATCAAAGGACTTTCCATTAGAAATATATCATATTAACACCGATAGCATTACATTCCATCAATGGGGACACAACCTTGGTTTCCTTAATCAAATTAGTTACAACCTCACAATATTCTACTTGTCTTCATTTCACTCAATTGCAAAATTCTTTTTAGCTAACAGAATAGAATTACAAATTAAGTCAAGTTTCACACTACTCAAGTAACCTTTTCAAACCAATTCCCTGTGGGATTCGACCCCAACCTAGTTGGGTTATTATATTTGACATCGGCCGCTTTACACTAATTATTAAGGTGTAATTTTAGCGTATCAACGCCCAAATACGGGTTAAAATAAGAGGACACATAGAAATAAGTGGAGCCTCGATCAAATAAAACCGATAACATTTCTATGAAAGACAGGAACAATACATGTAATGACAAAGTCGGAAGCAATTGCCTCTGTACGAGCCGGAAGAGCATAATATCTGGCCTGGCCTCCCCCTCTAGGGAGACCTCGACCTCCCCGACCTCCACCTCGAGCTGGCTGAGCAGGTAGGGCGGTAGCTGGTGCTGGAATCGTAGCCCGAGGACCCAGTGGAGCATGCAGTAGTAGAGAAGTCTGTGGAGGTGTACCCCTCCTAAGTATGGGGCAATCCCTCACCATACGGCGGGTGTCGCCACACTCAAAACAAGCTCTCGGAGAGCCTGACTGCTGTGACTAGCTCGGGCCAGGTTGCTGGACTGACCACTAAAAGCACCCAGTGCAAGAGGCTCACTAGACACTGGCGGTGCATAATAAGGCTCCTGGGGCCTAGAAGAGGCCGGAATACCACTAGCGACTGGAAGAGCTGAATGAACGGGAAGACTCACATAACCCCTACCATGGCAAACTGCAGCTGGGGCACGAGTACCACTGTAAGTGCCAGACGCTCGATACCTCTTGACCTCTCTCTCCTCTCTATCCCGAGCGAGCATGCCCTCCAATCTCCTAGCAATACTCACAACCTGCTGGTAAGGAATATCCATCTCCAGCTCCCTGACCATACTAATCCTGATACTGGGTGGAGTCCCTCAATAAATCAACGAACCCTTTCTCGAACTATGGCAACCAAGGCCGGTGCATGTCGGGCTAAATCACTGAAGCAAACTGCGTACTCTGACATAGTCATAGCACAAAGGCGCAACTGCTCAAACTTCATGCACCATGCGTCTCTAAGACTGTAGGGAACATACTCCCTCAAGAACATGTTCGAGAACTGAGTCCATGCAAGTGAAGATGCCTCAGCCGGACTACTCAACTCATAAGCACGCCACCAGTGATAGGCTACTCCTCTAAGATGGAATGCAGTACAAGAAACCCCACTCGACTCTACTACGCCCATAGTATAGAGAATACGGTGACACTCCTCCAGAAAACCCTTAGCATCCTCTGACGCCAATCCACTGAAGGTAGGAGGGTGGTACTTCTTGTACCTCTCAAGCCTGAGCTACTCTGCCTCAGAAACTACTACCCTAACCTCGGGCGGAACTGGAGCTACCGGCTGTACTGGTATGATCTCTAGATCCTGGTCTACCTGAACTCGCTGCTCTAGGGTACTGGCGACGGGAGTTTGTGCTCCTCCCCAGGCCTGAGATTTGGGAGGAGCAAGTGGAATCAATCCAGCCTGAGCTAAGGTGCTGAACATGCTCAAAAACTGAGCTAGAGTCTCTTGGAGGGCTGGTGCAGCAACAGGTACCTCACGTGCTTGCCCTCCAGCTGAAGCTACTGGGGGCTCCTCTGTAGCAGCTCGTGCGGGTGCTCTGGCTGCTCCGCGTGGATGTCCTCGGCCTCTACCCTGGCCCCGGCCTATCACGGCTCTAGCAGGGGGCGCGAGTGCCTGGTCATCAGATCTGTATGTATGTGTCCTCACCATTTGTGAAAGAATAGAGTATAGAAGTTTAGAATTTCGAAGTCAACAATTTCGCACGACAAGGAATCAAAGAAGTGTAATTTTTCCTAACAGTTCCATAGCCTCCCAAAGATAAATACAGACATCTCTGTACCGATACGCGAGACTCTACTAAACTTGCTTGTGACTCATGACACCTATGAACCTAGAGCTCTGATACCAATTTGTCACGACCCAATTCTCCCTCCGTAAGACGTCGTGATGGCACCTAGTCTCTACGACTTGGTAAGCCTAAACAAATGCGGAAATAAAAATGGAAGTAAAACTTAACAACTAACTGCAATAGATAACTAAATAACTCATACCAATGCTGCTTGGCATGTACAATAACCAACACTCTAGTAATACACAGTATTCCCAAAACCCGGAACATCATAAGTCACAACCTACAGAAGGAAACTAGAATTTCAATACACCAGAGTCTAATAAAAGAAATACGAAAAGTAAATGACATAAGAGAGAATAGAGGGGGACTTCGAGGTCTGCGGACGCGGCAGATGTACCTTGAAGTCTCCGTACAACAGCAAGCACTCTCAGCTAATAGCAGGGTTGATGAGAAGCACCTGGATCTACACACAAAACATGTGCAGAAGAGTAGCATGAGTACACCACAACGGTACCTAGTAAGTGCCAAGCCTAACCTCGGTCGAGTAGTGACGAGGTCAGGTCAGGCACACTAGTAAATAATAAATAAGGCATGAGAATATATAGTATAATGAGAGACTAGAATTTAACAAAAGAAAACACAGTGAGACAACAGTACAACACACAGGGGTAAACAGCAGGGGATCTCCATAGATACCGTCTTCTAGTTCCAAAATAAATATACAGGGAGAACTCCCGAGGTACCGCCTCGTAGTCTCAAAAGTAAATGTGCAGGGAGAACTCCTGAGGAACCGCCTCATAGTCTCAAAAGTAAACACACAGCTCAAACCGATAAATTCAACAGAACAACAAGATTTCTACAGTTGTGCTGATAATGAACAAGGAAAGACGAGAAATCAACTAGGCATGCTTCACAGATTTCAAATAAGCAGTTAAAGCACGTAGACATACGATATTAGACTAAACAGGATACCTACACATATTGGAATATCCGACTCCGAATGGCCCAAGTCTAGCCAAAATTACATACCATAAATACAACTATAAGAAACTAATCTAATTAATGAAATCAAAGCTAAAGCAAGAAATTAGAAAATCGCCCCAAAAAGCCTCCCTGGGCCCACGTCTCGCAATCGGGTAAAAGTCACAAAATATGAATATCCATTCACTCACGAGCCCGGTTATGTAATTTATTTTGGAATCCGACCTCAATTTGAGATTTAAATCCCTATTTTACAAAAATCCTTAATTCTACCCAAACCCCCCAATTTCCACCATGAAAACACAAGATTTTTGGTTGAAATCTTAGGAAATGTAGTGAAAGATTGAACGAAACTTGTTTAGAATTACTTACCAATGATTTGGGGAAGAAAGGTTCTTTGAAACCATCACCTCTAGGGTTTCTTGTTTTGAAAATTTGAGAGAATGAACCAAAATCCCGTCTAAGTCCCATTTTGATCAGTTGCAGATGTTGCATTTGCGACCTGGGTTCGCATTTGCGACCTGGGGTTTCCAAATGCAAATCCCGCAAATGCGAAGAAACCATCGCAAATGTGAAATCCTTCCCATCTCTGCTTTCATTGAAAATGCAATGACTGGTCCCCAATTGCGAACATTGATCTTCTACATTTGCGACCAAATTGATCGCAAATGCGACCAAGCCTGTCCCAGCCCCACTTCACAGATGCGAAGTATTGTTCGCAAATGCGAACTCTGGCCTCCCCGTAATTGCGACCTCTTGATCACAAATGCGAACTTATGCTAACCCAGGTACTCTTCGCAAATGCGAAGAATTTGCTCGCAAATGCGAGCTTGTCAAGATTGGGGAATATTCGCAAATGTGAACACTGATCTCGCAATTGCGAGATCAGACACCAGTTACCAGAAATTGTAGAATCAGCTGAGTTTTCTAAGTTCAAACCACTCCGTAGCCTATCCGAAACTCACCCGAGCCCTCGGGGCTCTAAACCTAATGTGCACACAAGTCTAAACATATCATACAAACTTGCTCGCGCAATCAAATAGCCAAAATAACACCTAGAACTATGAATTGGACACCAAATCAAATGAAATTTTCAAGACACTTTAGAATTACTATATTAACAACCGGACGTCTGAATCACGGCAAACCAACTCTGTTTCATACCAAATTTGATAGATAAATCATAAATGTAGTATTGGACCTACACCGGGTTCCAGAACCAAAATACGAACCCGATATTAATATAGTCAAACATTGGTCAAACTTTCAAATTTCAACAAAGTCCGATAACTCGGGCTAGGCACTTTCGAATTTGATTCGGGGCATACGCTCAAGTCCCAAATCACGATACGGACCCACGGGGATGGTCAAAACATGAATCCGGGCCTGTTTGCTCAAAATGTTGACCAAAGTCAACTCAAATGGATCTTAAGGCAAATAATTTCATATTTTCTCAATTTGTAACATAAAAGCTTTCCGAAAAAAATCCGGACTGTGCACGCAAATTGAAGAAGGCTAGAATGAGGCATTTAAAGCTTCAAAACGTAGAATTAGGTTCTAAAACATAAAATGACCTATCGGGTCATCACATAAGTGTAGATGCCTCGCAGACCGATCAATACTAAGTAAGTGGTTCCTTTGGACCTGATGATGAACTCGCTACTAGGAAACCACTCAAACATCCAATGCACTTACTCGTCTGTTAGATTGCTGAAGAAACGCA
>AWOL01S0195419.1:0-10740 GCA_000715115.1 Nicotiana otophora | reverse complement strand
AATAGGAAGTTAAGATGTTTTATGAACTTACCTAAAGAAGAGCCTACTCTTTAATTGCACCAGTGTATCTGGTTTCAATTTCCTTTAAAATAAGGAGCATGCTGTTGAATCTACTTGTCTGTTTCATGTCATTATTAATCAAAAATATTCTAGAAAAGTGTTGAGTTATACCTTTAATTATCTGTAGATAATTTCTTACATATCATAACTACTGCAATATTAGCAATTTTCATAATGTGGTAAATTAGATCACATAAACATCTGAATGCTCTTGCCAACTTGTATGATCAGTTGGCATGAGTCTATATATAAAATGAAATAGTTGCTGTCTCAGGTTTTGAGTATTTGTTTCATTAATTGCATTTTCCTCATCTTAAAGCCAAAATTTTCTTTGAACTGGCTGTAATTTTAAAGCTCATGATCTTCTATTGACAGATGTGAGACTTCTATTACTTGCAGGCATATTAGCTTAAGCTGGTTGTGTAAACAATGATTATCAAACAGAACCTACAATTATGTGAATATTATTTGTTTCGATACCAACATAAAGATGCCTCAATCCTTTTAACTTATCCATAAAAGGGAAGAAACAAGAATCAGAAGTCAAGAAATTGAGTGAGTGGCAAAATGGACAATATAGATAACGAAAGATAAAAAATCAAAATTAATATAAGAACTTGTGAACTATCTTACCTTGGGAATCATGTCAACATTGTATTCCTTACTCGTACCTAACTCTTCTGGTGGCTTGTCATTTCCCCTAAATCGTTTCCAAAGCTACACAAAATAACATGATATGTTATGCTGAGATTAGCTGCAAGTGTAAAGATGAAATTAGCACTAACTTATGCCAGACTTCCATTTACGCCTCGTTTTCGGGTAAGTGTTATACCTCTTTGGCGAAGGTTGTAAAATCAGCTTACACTGATAAATGTTTTTTATTTTTGAGCAATTTGTATTTGGTTAATTAATTTGAAAAATATTTTTGATCAGTAATTAGTGTTTAATCAAGACGTAAAAAAATGCTTCTAAGGGCATCTCTAACGCTCCTCATTTTTCCAAAATGCAGTCTTTTTTTGCCAAAATATGGCTCCAATGCTCCCCATTNTTTTTGCCCCCCCCCCCTCCCCCCCAAAACAGGGATGGAGTGACACTATTCATCTCCCCTTACTATTCATCCTTACTTTATTTTTTTTATTATTATTTAACTCTTTTAATTTATCTCTTTATATATACCTAAATTAACTTTAGCGTATAATTTAGATAAATAAATTTTCGTGCATTTATTATTTTTATGTAAAATTGTAAGTTAATTTTATTATAAGTTATAATTGTACAAACAATATATAATCATCTCAAAAAATAAATGGTGCAAATATAAAATATTAGATGTTGCTAAAATTGAAAGGTGTGAATATAAAATATTAGATGTTGCTAAATTGAAAAGTGAAAATTGAAAATATATTAAATGAAATCGAGGATGAGCGTGATCTTAATGCACCAATTCAAGATGATTGGGAATGTCCAGTAGAAATGCTAGTAGATAAAAATCACCGATTTGAGCAATTTTTAGCTCGACACAAAAGAATTAAGGACAAATATACTCATTTTGCACTTCGTAATGCATTAACAGATTATTTATGGGAGAATACTAGAGGTGAAAGTTGAATATTTATGTAATATTTAATCTGATTTTTTACCATAATGTAATATGTATTTAATTATCTTGTATCTCAATGATTTCACTTTTATTTGAATTATCCGTTAATATATATAATCTATAATATTTGCTTACAAATTATATTATTTAAAATTTTATGGTATAAAATAATTTTATATTAAATTATATGTGATGAATATGTAAAAAAGAAAAAAAGATAGAATTTCTTTAATAGAAATAAGAAAATAAAAGATAATAATATAATATTGAAGAGAGAGAAGACTATAAAATAAAATATTATTAAAAATGGAGTAATGGTTGGAGTAACTTTACTCCATTTTAGAGGAGAAAATAGAGGGTTGGAGATGGCCTAAGTGTATTTTTCTCAAAAGTACTTTTCTATAAAATGATTATGGAGAGAAGCTATTTTTTTCTGCTTTTCCAGAACTGTTTCTGCTTCTACGCAAAATCACTTTTTTTTCACTAAAAATTTGGCCAAACAATTCTACTTTTTAAAAAAAACTCTTTTTTTGTTTTATTAAAAAAAGTGCTTGATTTTGGCCTTGGAGAAGTTTAGCCAAACATGCCGTTAGTTCTCTCAGGAGTCAGAAGAGTAGTGATGAGCTATCCAAAATTGTTTGTGCGTATTTAAGTTCCGCATTATTAGTAAAGTTGTTACCTGGATTAGATTGAGTGAGCTTGACTCTCCTCCATAATAATCATTTTTATCCATGTGTAGAACCTGGAGACAGTCAGAGGTTAGACTTAAAATTATTGTTCAATTTTAGAAAGCAAACGAAGATGCATGGATAAATATCTGAACTAGAATACATAATCATGAGATTGATGATCTAAAGATTAGTAGACATCATAAATTTTCTACCAAATCCAGTAAACAGAGTTGCCAATGTTAAGAATTTTAATGTATAAAGGAAGGAAAGAAAAAAAAAAGAAATCCTCTAAGGAAAAAGATTCAATCTTTATCATAAACAGTTCCGTTATCAAGAAAAGCTAGCCACCTCTGTGTTTCCATGTGGATGTAATCTGATGATCTCTTCTTTTTTCCTTTTTCTTTTTTTTGTAATTAACAATGCCTAAGTATTCATAAGGAATCAATATTAATAAAGACAGTAGGAGCACTTTTTACTATATTACTACTACTCTGTATAAGACATTAAGAAAATTCTTTAATTTCAAAAACTCTAATACATGTAAGAAGATGATTTTAGAAAGTAGTTGTACAAATTAAGAAGGAAATGAAATGATTGAAATTAAAGAATATAGTAGTAAAGTAATGTACGTACTTTGAGGCCGTCAACGGAGAGAAGGCCGCTGAGGATGCATTCTTTGAGGCCAGTGCCAAGAACAATCACGTCGTATTCTTCATCCATAATTGATATGCTTTTTTGATCGTTAATGCCTAATTATGATCTTTGATTATTACGAGCTATATATGAATCAAATTGAATTGTCAGAAAATAAGAATGAGAGATCTAAGAATGATTAAATGAGAATGAGAATGAAATTAATGGAAGTAAAGCAAAGAGGGCGGGAGAGTTAAGGAGGGAGAGCATGTGGCGGTTTCGGGTGTCATTTGTTAGAACGGGTCTTTAGCGCAACTTTAACCACAACCAGCCTCTGCCATAACTGAAATTTAACTTCTTTTTTTCCGAAAGTTATATTTCGGTTAATTTTCTTTTATTCTGGGCAATTGGTATAATTTTACACAGCAGATCATATTGCTTGGTACCACCAAGTTCTTATTATAATTTTATTTTTGTTTTATGTTAAGAAGTAAGAATATATTTACAATGTTTACGTTGTGCCAACTGGTGAGTGGTGTAAATAGATACTATTAAAAGTATTTACCCTCAAAATCAGATAACAATTAAATTTGTAAGTAATTTTAAGGATACGCGGATTAACTTGACACAAAGCGATAAATTAAGTTGTTATTTGGTAAATAAAGATAAGATAAATTCAAACCACACGAGTTGGATAATTCAGCCTTGATGGAATAATTGCCCTCGAGCCGGGCTCACCACGACCGGTGTCGATAAACAGAAGAACAAGAGCTTAAAGACAGAAAAAATAATAATATATTGCTTTTGAGTACGTGTTACAATGTGTCAAATAAATTATTAAACCCCATTTATTTAGTAGGGGGGTCCTATTTTAGGTACAACTCTATAAAAGGTAAAAAATCTTCTGTTCCGCTGAATGCCGGCTCCTTATCGATATGCGCCGAGATCCCCGCAGTAATATTCGACCGGTCCCGGATATTTCGGCCTTCTGTTGGCTATGCTAGATTGCCTGACAATGCTCTTCGAAGTCACTCGAGACTAGGACTAATTCCGGGATCATGGCCTCGATATTCTCGAAGGCAGGTGGCATGCCCCCGGGCTCTAGCCCGGTGGGACTTTGGCTCTATTCCGGTCCCTTATTGTCATGTCTCGAGTTTGGCTTATCTTGTCGGAGGCTAGGATGCATCATGAGCTCGGTTTCACCCGTATACAGATAGTCCCCTCGTTTTTCGAAGAGTAAACGACGAGAAACGACATGAGCATCCAATTCTTGCTTCGATGCATCGTGACAGGAACGACAAAACAACCGAAAGATCTCGTCAGTCAAGTCTTAATGGCATTAAATGCATGTCAGTCGCCGGTCGGCCGTCCCTGGATGCGAAACGCCGCTGAAATACTATAAATATGTCACTCACGCCCAACCTCGGGGAGCACGATCGGCGCTCAACCGAGTAAACCCCGTCGAGCAAGCTTGTTAGACACTTTCTACCCAACTCACTCGTGGTCAAGAGAAGGCATGATTTCATTAATTAGACAGTAGGAAGATCATATGCATATAATACCACAACCATTCTATTAGTTTCTTCATCTATAATATCTCAAAATACACACCTTTTTATAGTCTAAAGTGGAACAAGAGATCAAAACACAACATAATCTGTTTGACTTTTCTAGCAGCCATGTACAACCCACATAGTATCTACGGAGCCTCTAAGAGATACAAAATAGAGTTATGATAGTGCCGGCAACAAGGCCCCGGCTATACCTCAAAAAGTGATAACAAAATGTACAAAAGACACATGACCCCGAAATAAGGTGGGGCTCACCAAGTCTACTGGGAGGAAGGTGTACTGCTATCGCTGATCAACATTACCTGCTATAGAACTACCTGCATCCATTTAAAGATGCAGCGCCCCCGGCAAAAGGGACGTTAGTATCGTCGAATAGTACTAGAATGTAAAACTAAACAGTATCTCAATAGAATGAATAATAATACAAGGGAAACAATCAAGAATTCAATACGAGCTTCTAATAACATCAAAACATCAAGTTAAGGATCACATAAGTTTTCAAGTCAATTTTCATGTTATTAGGTTGGGTGATCTTTTGTGCCGATATTCCATAATTCAAAATATCACTGTATTCTTACATGGAGTCCGATCATGACCTGATCGACTAGGTTATCTTACTTGAGACATCAACCATAACCACAATTTCAATTATCATTTTTCAGCACAGTCACCACCATGTGTGCGGCATGGCGTCCGATCACGGCCCGATCGGCTAGGCCGTCTCACCCAAGACGTTACCTTTTTTAGTCAATCATTTCACATCGCACTTCTTTCATGTCTTTTCAATTCATTGGCACTAGTGATTACGATTACAAAGTCATTCTTGACATTTGGCCGTATTTCATAGTTCCAGTTCCCTTTTCCATATTCAAATATCATTATCATTGTCAACAGCAATAAGGCTTCCCATTCAAGACATTAAATTCACATATGAGCAATTTGGGAATCTTAGTCACATAGAGGCTTTTCATACAATTTGGCATAACAACCTTTATTTCGATCTTGACATGAAGTCTTAACATTTTTAACACATATTCCACATTTTGAACACATCCTCGAATGGCAAGATGACATGATGGAACATTTAGAATAAATATTGAACATACATCCTTCAACACAACCACATTAGGAATAGCTAATTCAATAATGATCAAGAACTTACACCAATTACATGAACATCGTGGGATTCGATTCTAAGAAGAAAGGGGTTTAACCAACATACCTCAATTGAGCTTCCTTAAACTTTAAAAATATTTCGGAATTCTTAGCAACTTCAATCTATTTTAGAAATACAACAAGTTGAACCAAAATTAGGGAGATAGTCATGATTCTAGCTCATTTGAGCATATTATCAAACACTACGTGAGCATCAATATTTTAAGGCCCTTTGTGGAAGATTCTATCATTCCCCAACCCATTCTCTACCATTTTTAGCTCACAACATTTCCACATACTTCAAGAATACATGCATGCAAGACAACAACCCTCACACCCAATAATTGTCTCCCTAATTACCCTATTTTTTGTAAATTTTTGAAATTAAGAGTTAGGGCATAGATTCTTACCTCTTGGGATGAAGACCTAGGGTACTTCTCTTGCTAATCTTCAAAGGTTTAAGCAAGAATTGAAGAGAATATTTTTGATGAAGATCACTTTCTCCCTATAGGACTCTCTCTCTCACTCTAAAGATATCAAAAATATGCTCAAAGGGGTCTATAGGATGTGTTTTAACGGAATAGGGTCGGGTTTAAAAACCCCAAAAAATAAAGCTACGGAACAGGTTCTACGGTCGCATATGTAACCGCATAATGATTATGCGGTCCGTGAAATGACCGCGAAATTTGGGTGCCAAAACTGAAAAGGGACTGACCAGGTTTGCGGTCACTATGCGGCCCGCAGACCTGTTCTGCGGTCGCATAATGCACCGCAGAATGGTTCTGCGGTCGCATAGTACACCGCAGAACCTCCCTCTGAAAAATCCCAAAGCGGAATATGCGACAAGAGTACGGCCCGCGAAATGGTTATGCGGTCACATAATGGGCCGCAAAAATGAGATTAAAAATGGCCCAAAAGACTGCTCCATGCTGCGGCCATTCTGCGGTCCGCAGAGTGGTTCTGCGGTCGCAGAACGGGCCGCAAAAATGCCTACTTCTGTCCAATATTTTTCTTTAACTCCCCAGGCACTGTTCAAACTAAAAAGTCTGAACCGCGACTCGCAAGGTCGACGCAAATAATTTCTACTATTATTAATCTCTACGCCTGCTCCGGCATCACAAAATCCTATTTTTTAGGAAATATTTTCACGGGGCCTTACATCCTCCCCCCACTTAAGATCACTCGTTCTCGAATGAGGGTCAAGGTTCACTATTAGCATCTTATACAACTCAGTTTTCATACCACACACCATCAGCCCGAAATTTGACTAACTCCCTAAATTTCCAAAAGTTTAGCTAGAGTTTCCCTTGTAACTAGGCATATCCACCTGTTAGAGAGCCCCATAATCACATCCTAAAAACATGTACGCAATCCAACAATGTAACATAACTCTTAACAATACCAAACGTGGCCTCATGTAAACAACATATAATTAAAAGGAACACCTTTACATTAACTGAACAAGTGATACAAAATTCATAGGCGACATGTTCATAAAAAGGATTACACAGCTATTCGAACAAGTAAGGATACTTATTCTTCATCTCTTCCTCGGCCTCCCAAGTGGCCTCTTCAACCTGTTAGTTTCTCCATAACACTTTCACGAAGGCAATTTCTTTACTTCTCAACCTTCGGACTTGTCTATCAAAAATGACAACTGGAATTTCTTCATATGACAATTCTTCATTAACCTCAATGGTCTCAACCGACACAATTGCTGACGGATCTCCAACTACCTTCTTCAACATAGACACATGGAATACCGGGTGCACTAATGACATCTCGGGTGGTAGCTCAAGCTTGTACGCCACCTGACCGATCCTTTGGATGATTTTGTACGGCCCGACATACCTCGGACTCAATTTCCCTTTCTTACCAAATTGCATCACGCCTTTCATGGGGGAAATTATCAAAAATACCCAATCATTTTCTTTGAACTCCAAATCCCTACGACGAACATCCGAATAGGACTTCTGACGACTCTGATTAGTCTTCAACCGCTCCTTAATGATCTTAACTTTTTTCATAGCCTGATGCATGAGGTTTGGACCAATCAACTCTGTTTCCCCTATCTCAAACCATCCAATGGGAGATCTATATCTCATACCATATAATGCCTCAAATGGTGCCATTTGAATACTAGCATGAAAGTTGTTGTTATAAGCAAACTCTATGAGTGGCAAATGATATAGAATATCGATATCGTAATCCTTACGTAACTTCCTTTGTTTCTACACCTTTCTCAGATTTTCAACAATTTTTTTAAAGAAATGGCAAAGACTTCAAAAATCGTTCCCCAAAAAGAAACCCCTTCTACTTCTCGGACGGCTACTGAGGTCGAGGAGACCGTTTCGTGCACTGCCATCGACGAACCGGTACCTGAATCCCTTTTGAAAATATTCATCCAGGGGGATGCTCGGTCAACGTCAATTTCAAGGTTGAAAAACCTTCCTCCGTACAAGGCCGATGTGAAGAGGTCTCGAGATACATCTACTCGATCACTGAAGAAGTCCTCCCTACGGTCCGAAAAGACTACAATTGGGCCGATAAGGACATAGTGATCCCCGACACCGATGAAGCCATTACCACCCATGTCGAGGGATACCTAAGTGTTTACACTTATCCCTTTACATTGGTTCTGATGGACCCGGTCATTATAGATTTCTGTAAGAGGTACCAGGTATGCCTTGGTCAAATTCATCCTTTGCTTTGGAGGATCGTGATCCTCCTCGGTTCTTCGTGAACAAAATTGATGGGTGATCGTTCACCATTGACCATCTTCTTCGCTTATACAGTCCCTGAATCGTTCGGCGGGGACTGATAAAGTTAGTGCGTCGAGCCAATAAAGCCCCATTCTCAAGTATTTATGAGGGCCAAGATCGGAGCTGGCAAGGCTGTTTTGTCCGAGTGAGGACTTCGGACTTAATCCCAGCCGAGTGTAGGCCATTCCCCGAGAAGTGGAATACGTCACGTAAGTATGATTTACTTTCGAATATCAATTTTACACTTTCTTCTATTTTATTTACCGATGCTTTGTGGTAGTCCAGCAGTTGCTCGGGTCCCGAACGATGTCCCTCGACTCAACGAGTGGGTCGAGGGTATCGTATCACAGATTCCATATTCCGAGCGCTCGTAGAGTAATCTTTAGAAGGGTCGTTGGGAGGCTCGTTCCCATGGTGAGACTTCTTTCCCGAGTAGGTAGTATTAGGATTCCTCTTTTAATATTAAGCCATTACTCTCTTTACTTCTTTTTGCAGGCTTATCTAAGGACGTCGAGCTGAGGCCTCCGGTCGGTGGCAAGGACTTACCTACCGAGTCCCCTGCTCCGAAACAGGCCGAAGAGAAGAAAAAAAGAAGAAAAAGGGCTCCGAGTTCCCAGCTCGGAGAAAAAGAAAATAATAAGAAGGCTGGTATGCAAGTCAAAAGAATGCACCAGTGCCCGAGCACCGTCATTGGATTCGCTCTATGTTCTAGTGGCCCGTGTGCCATCGCAGCTTGAAGGGCAGGGGCCTCAGAACTAGAGAACCGCAAGGCCGATCTCCCTCAAGCAAAGAGGTCGACGAGGAGGCCGAGGCCGAGGCCGAGGCTTCCCTGGATGCGGGCAGTTCCCCGAAGGAGGCACTCGGTGTGATTGACATCACTGAGTCACCCTCGTTTACTGAGTCTATGTACAACGAGGCCCAAACAGTGAAAGAACTCATCAACGAGGTGGCCCATAGGGCATACGACCCTTTTCGTGGCTTTTTTGATGGCGTGGATTCCACAGCCACGGAGGACGTCACCGGATGGGGTGACTTAGAGGTATCGGAAAAAGTGTCCGTCTTTAGGTGCAAGAGGGAGTACCTCGAGTCCGAAACTGATCAACTGATTCCCTGCCCCGAGCGCGGATCCTGACAGGAAGCGATCCACCATCATCTCCATTCTGGAGGATGCCCGGGTTCTTTCTACCCCTGTAGGGGTGGCCAGTTACCTTCGGTGCCTGGTGACCGAGGAAGACCAAGCCAAAATGAATGAGGTAGACGCGCCCTGCCTGTTCAACGAAGCACAACAGGCGCTAAACCGGGCAACTTTAAACAACTCTCGATGATTTCAATTCCTCCTCTTATACTTGAACTAATTCATTGATAATACTAATATTCTTCTTCGTATTTGTAGTCCTCAGTGCTTCACCATGAAACTTTTATCTGGTATCGGGAGGAGTTGAACCAACTTGAAGCCGAAGTCAGAGGGCTTACTGAGAAGAGAGATACCCACAAACTTCTCAGCGAGCAGCGTGAAGGAGAGGCTAAGAGCCTTCGAGCTGAATTTGAAGTGGCTCGGAAAGAACACGCTGACTTGGTTGAACAGGTAAAAATCTTTGAAGTTAGTGACGATGAGCTAGACACGATGACTAATGGTCATAACCCGCAGGTCCAACAAAATATTGATCGGATCGACCAACTCCAAGCCGAGATAGATGCAGTCAAGGTCGAGGCTAAAGAGTGGAGAGGCAGGATGGACCGACTGGCCTCAGAAAAGGAGACTGCCCGGTCTCAGTTGGCCTTGGCGGAGGTGCAGCTTCGGGCGATGAAGGAGAAGGATAAGTCTCGATCCCAAAAAATTGAGAAGCTTCATATCAGCTAAGCTTGGCCATTTCCGATCGAGAGACTCTTGCCAAGGAGCTTAATGCGGCCAAGTAGGTGGTTGAAGTGACCAAAGTTGATGCCAACAAGATGGTAGCCCAGTATAAGGCCGATGTTGAGGCATCCCAGGACTGGCTGAAAGATGCCATCCAATACGTGAAGTGGCAATCCCTAAGGGAGGCTTTCAAAGAAATTCATGCTCGGGGTTTTGATTTAACGGCCGAGGTCGAAAGTGCTAAGGGGTTCGAAGCCGAGGCCAATAAACTAGCGTATCTCGAGGATGAAGAAGACTCTGAGGGTTCAGATGGATTCGAGGGCAGAGAATACTATGACGGTGCCAGTGACGAGGCGGGCTCCGGTGGAGACCGGGCCATTTATGTGCCTTGTATAGTTTTCTTTGTTTTGTATTTTTGTACTTTTGTACTTTT
>AWOL01S0195411.1:16939-27875 GCA_000715115.1 Nicotiana otophora | reverse complement strand
CAATCTCAAGTTTCATATGTTTCTTTCATCAATTTACTTGCTCAACATCTATACATGCATAACAACAGAAACCATATCATAATGAAGTTATTTTCACCATTTTACAGCAATAAGAACATTTATATATAGCCTTAAAACAACCCAACAAAAGAAAACAACATCTCTTCCTCTTTTAAGTGTTATCTTGTAATTTTCATCCAAATAACTTAACCAATACATATATAAGATTAATCCTAAGAAATAGGGTATTATACATACCTTAAATAATATTGAAAACCTCTAACCAAATCTTCCCTTATCATACAAGCACCCTTAATCACATCACAATACCATAGAGACTCTCTTCTTCACTTAGGCTAACTTTGATGTTTGATTATGGTGTATTTCTTTGGAGCCTTTGGGAAACTGTTTGGGAGGGTTTTGAATAGTGTGAGGCTGGAAGGAGGACAAAAGAAGATCAAATCTCATCCCATAAATGAGAGAATAATAAGTGAAGGTCGGGCCCCGACCAAGTGGGTCCTATAGGGGCTTCCTACGCAGTCTCGCAAAAACGCAAATATCTCTCTACACTGATGTCGTATTGACGAACGGTTTGCAGCATTAGAAACTAGATACATGGTATATAAATATCTCCCTGTAACGCTCAATATATTGGGAGAAACCTACCTCGCAAAGTGACCTATAAACCTGCCAGTTTCTCCGAAGTGCGGCGACGTGACTTGGCAACCCTACTTTAAAAATACATATTTCTCTACCCCGATATCGTATGAATAAATGGTTTGGAACATTTGAAACTAGGTTCAAATACCTTAATGTTTTTATTATATATGTCCCAAAATTACATTATAAAGCTTACGAATTTAATTTCTCAAAATGGCTCGTTACAAGGCAAATCTTAGCTCGATATTTTTGCAACTTAAATCCGATTTTTTCCAAACTTTATATTTTATATCCAAACATAATATATAGTAATATAATGAATTTAAACTCATTTAAATCATTATTAAAAAGTCTCTTAGTCATCTTAACTTAAGACTTCGGTAGACATTGCTTATCCTTGTAGAAGAATTTCGTCCTTTTTGAGCTTGCATTAGATAATTCTGTAATGACAGTGACGTCTGAAGTATGGGGTGTAACAACATTAAATCACTTCATATAATTTCAAATAGGATCTCATTTAGGAGCTTGCATCAATTGACTTACGACGTACTTTCACGTACAAAAACATGGGGTGTAACATCATTCCCCCCTTTGGAACATTCGTCCTCGAATGTTGACTGGTGTGCTTATCAGTCTCATAACCTATAGATATTGCGAATAATTTAATATTGTCCTTACCATCTAGGCAATTTCTCTATGAATAAATTCAAAGACCAGGGCATTCGCCCTTTAGGCCTCTTCCCATATCACGACTTGTGGTCAGAATTCTTTCAATCTCGTAACTTTGATTACCTTCTGTGATGCAGCCTGTATGACTCTGTCCTTTTATGCGCGGATCTTCTCTCCTTTTTTCTCCAGATTGTTTCCAATCTCTTGGCCTCACTTTGTGAACATATACAGAACTATGACAAGATGTCTCTTGGGGCATATATAGGTGTACTGAAGTCCTTTGCTTGGTACTTTGTTGAACTTACGACTATTGCTATATTTCGTTTTATAGACTTGGTTATCTATGCTTATGTACTTACTACATCTAGGTAGGTTATACTATACCATAACACTTATTTCGGTTTATTACTACCTAGGTCTGCTACCCAGCTCCATGTTACTCTCTCACTGCTTATCCTATATGTATAAATCCAAGTCCTTTAGTGCTTCCTAATTACCGTTCATCTTAATAATGACGACCTAATATCATCCCATACTTTGGAACTTGTACCCCTTTATTGACGATTCACCTTAATATTAATCTATAATCTACCACTGATAGCTTGAAACCTCTTACGTAATACCTTGTCACTAGGGCTCACGTCTCATCGGGGAACATTTGAAGTGATTTGCCCGATCCACCTAGGGACAATACTATACTTCAATAACCGTATTTCATAGCACCCCAACGTGATTCATCATATGGGTTCTAATCCAGTGCAATTCATGAAATCCTTTTTTTCTCAAAATCATAACTCAATCAAAGGCCTAAACGTCATCCTCTTATCTATCACAAATACACCCTTATTCTACTACAAGGGAAACATTTTATCTCTTCAAATTTCTCCTAGTCTTAGACTCCTACGAGTCACTTCAAGCTATAATGAGCTTTCTATAACTTACGGAAACCATCCGCTCTCTTATTTTGATGGGCTTAATCCCGAGGCCTTACATATCCTCTTCACCTTCTCACTCATCTTTACTTATCCTTACTCCTATATACCTAAACCCTTGTCGCTCTACGATACTTTAGCTTGCGACCTATACATATCTATTCATACTATTTGCAACCTTCCTTTAACTTGCTAGCACCATATATTTCCTTTCATGCCTTCTTAGTTGCCTTTAAACATAAGCAATTATTTTTCCTGATCGTTCTGCCACTTGTTGCATGAATACATGGCTTATCTCATTGCCCACTGATTCTGGAATTTCCTGTAACTCATATGATCTCAAATATCACCTTTTGATTTTTTTCTTCTTCCCGTTCATTAGACATGATAGGTGCCACTTTCTTATGGAGTACATACAATGTTATAGTGAGACTGTTGTTACATGACCATTTCTTCTTTATGTCACTATGCTTAAGTTAAAGCCTTCTTCCTTATTTTCTCAACTAGTCTTTCTTTGTAGTACTTAGGGGAGACCCTTTGACTCTTGTAAAGCTGTGAGCTTATTACATCGTATACCCAAAAGGATTTTTTTGATGTTCTTACTAGCCTATAATTATCCTTGGTTATTTACCTCCGTGCCTTTGTGCTCGTAGGGTTACTTTTGAACCCAAATTTGATTGTCTCCTTAGTGGAACTCTCTCTTATTTTCGTAACACTTATACGGTACCTTTAATTACCCCAACTCCTATCTGAAAAGTTTTCAACGATTGCGATCTCGTATAAAAGAGACTGAATTCCCTATGCTGGGGTTCACTACATTTATCTTGCATGATCTGCTGATTTGTCTATGACCTCTTATCTAGCGATAACTAGGCTCTTCCTGAATCAACTACAGACTACTCGTTGGTCCATTCTCATATCTACATTCTGCGTAACCCCTCTTGGGTTATGTCCTTTGTCTTAAATTACCTCTCGTACGAGATCTTTATTTATCATGTATTCATTCCCACTTATTTATCAAAATCATCGGGTGCGGAACCCTTACTGCTTCTCCCCGACATCATTCTTGCATAATGTTCTAGAGTCGTATCATATCTGTAGGATCTGAATAAATGCAATCTCATTCCTTTCACCTTTTTACCGCATTCTTCCTTTACTATTCCATAGTTAGCTCTTCATCTTTGGTGTTTTTTTTTCACATCTTCACTAACATCTTACTCGCCTTGCGGTAACCCTTCTATACTAGGGATAATTGAATTTCTTACGCACAAGGGTGTCACTTAGTGTAACTGGCACACTTAGTCCCTTAAGCTTAACTCTGCTCACCGTGCTTGCTTTTGGGAAGCGTCTTCCTGAATAAACTTTAAAGGTTATTCTTTTGTTGTCCATTCTATTATTGTCGGAATGCTATCTCTAAAATTCTCACGATGCTGACTATTATAAAATCCTTCAGTCCCTAATTCATGTTCAGTTTATTTTGTTCACTAACCCATACTGATTTCTGTTACTCTGAGGGTCTAACTTTTCCTTCTGGTAATCACGTTGGAGTCACCAACTCATTTCTCAAAACGGAGATGTAACATTATGGCTTATACTCTTTTATTGCCTTAAGGCCTGTCACCTCTTGTCTTTTCCTTCACTTGACTATACACTCTATCATCCTTTCATATTTTGATTTACCGTTATCATCCGTTTATCACATCTACTCATAAGGCTTCATTTACTCTCTTCTTATTCTCCTACTAATATTTCTATCTCCCACTTTATTCTAACAACTTCAACAAAATATTCTTTTGCTTTTACCTCCCCTTGATCCATACACTGGCTCTTCGGGTCGCCTAGCATTTTCTCTTGGCTAGGGAATGTTACCATACTAAGGTAAATATTTATCCCTTCTAGGATTCCAGTGCCTATCCTCTGAATTTTACGAACATGCTAGTATTCATATCTAACTTTACTATTCTAGAGTGAACCATCTGGATGTCTCACAAGGAGAACTATCACAACGTTTCCAATATCCTTCGGAAATGTTAGCTAATGCTAATAATCCATCCAGCATTTTAGGTTATTCTAACCCCAACTGGATCCTCATATCCCATCCTTCTCTTAAACAATATCAGTTAGCTCCCATATGGCATAACTAGGATGGGTGTGGCCAATTGTATATATCTATGTTATTGTTGAAGGTAACTCAAAATGCTTATACTTCTCTGCCTAAATTGTAAATACTAATAATCTTCATTAACTAGGTACCTCGTACCCTTCTTTATCTTGCTTCTTTTACTTGCTGAAACTTGTATCTATCTTTTGATTCTCTTATTTCTTTTTACCATATGGGTAGATAGATATTCTTGCCTTAGAGCTCTTTATCAAGAAGCTTACATATCTTAGTATACACACGATCTGCTGAAGACCTCACACTTACTCATCATAAGCATGATGCAAAATCGAGTTTCTCTTACTTAACTCTTCCACAGCCATATTCAATCTCTTACCAACTGCCTTTTTGGATGTAGATATTGTTATATTACGAATAAAATAGAATTTAAGAGTTTGAATACTTACAACTGGGCACTACCACGCGATCTAGAGTAAGCAAAAAGAGTGACAATCCTAAATTCCCTATAGCCTCCTACTTATAAGTGTGGTACACAACACACCCATAAACAAGACTCTACTAGACACGGCTTGTACTCCCTAGGATAGAACTTTTCTGATACCACTTTTGTCAGGACCCAAAGCGATGGGCAGCGACGGGCACCCGATGCCTTACCTAACCGAGAACCAACCTAACGTATATTTCTTATCATACCATCGTGGTTAAATGGGCCAGAAGTGACATCATGAGATAACTAGAATAAAACATAAGGGAATACTAGACATAGGATGACCCAACACGGAATACAAACTTATACATGTGACATACGGGCATATAAGACCGACATGATCATTTTTATACTCAAAACATAGGCCGATAAGGCCATGCAAGTATCCATATATATGAAATCTATCTACAAGCCTCTAAGAGTAAATAAATGTCATAAAGGTCAGGAAAGGCCCCTCCATACCAATCAATACATGTCCAAATCATACTCACCAAATAGGAAACTCCGAAGCAAGTGGAGTGCACAAACACATTCTGCTGAGCTGATAGCCTACTAGGAGAACTCTCAACCTGCTATCGGGACCTGCGAGCATGAAACGTAGTGTCCCCAGGCAAACGGGATGTCAGTACAAATAAAGTACGGAGTATGCAAGGCATGAAAGTAGTATATAAAAGACATGAAAGAAACATGGAGTACAATACTCAACCTGTAATTCTGAATAGCTCTATGAATCATGTAAAATTTATAATGTCATGCATGTGCGTATGAATGTCATACCATGCATAGGTATATGCGTACACAATATCATCAAGCCTCTGAAGGCATCCCATCATATCATCTCAGCCACTGTTAGTGATATCATCAACGTGTACAAGCTGATCAGGTGGAGGTGCGTATATAATGCCATAACCTTTTTTCATACCCCATATTCATAGAATATACACGTATATAAAGCCATCTGGTCATGGGTCAATGTACATGTATAAATGAATGCAATACATAAGGAAGTAAGTCAATAAGATCTCTCAGAATGTCACAAGACCCATGAATAAATGATATGATAGTAGGACATATGGGGAAACAAGAACATAGGCAACCCTAGTACTTCTAGGAATAGAATCATTTGTGAAAGTTGCGTTCTTGCTCGTTTCATTGCATTACATGGATCATGCCAAAAGTAAAGAAGGGATAGCCTTAACGTACCTTAACTCCATTGAGTCCTTAATACCTTCAAAGCAATTAATCAAACAACTCAACTCAGTCTACCATAGCATAAAGAGATTCAAAATCAGTGTTGAGTAAAGGCTAAGTCCGCAACTTAAACTAGTAGCTTGTTTACGTAAATTTGAGCAGCATATCCCCTGTAACAGGAGCCTCCTCCAATACCATATACCAACAGCAATGACCAGAGCAATCCAGGAATACATAATTATCAATAACAAAACACCATATAACAACAACAAGTCACAACTACTTCACGACGAGCGGCAAGCTCCAATTGGAATCTGTATACCCCATATCACCCCTTTTAGACTTCTTAATTTAACTTAATAGTATCATTAACATGATAATGAAGTCACTCATCAATGATTCCATCCTTATATCATATATATATAATAAAGAAAATAATTCACAACTCCAATTATCCTCAATTAGCAACTTTATTCACTAGTTCATGTCTAGCCCATCCATTTAACTTAATCAGTGTCGAAATCTTCAAGTCGAAATCCAAGTTACATTTAGCTTGTAACATCCCTTAATGTCAATACAACACCATAGAAGTGACTTAAGCTAATCTTCTCTTGAAATCTAAAGTTTCATATGTTTCTTTTATCAATTTACTCGATCAACATATATACATGCATAACAGCAGAAACCATATTATAATGAAGTTCTTTTCACCATTTTTTAGCCATAACAACATATATATACATATATATATATATATATATATATATATATATATAGCCTTAAAACAATCCAATAAAAGAAATCAACATCTCTTCCTATTTCAAGTGTTATCTTGTAATCTTCATCCAAATAACTTAACCAACACATAGATAAGATTAATCCCAAGAAAAAGGGTGTTATACATACCTTAAATAATCTGGAAAACCTCGAACCAAAGCTTCCCTTAGCTTACAAGCACCCTTAATCACATCATAACACTATAAAGACTCTCTTATTCACTTAGTCTAACCTTGATGTTTGATAATGGTGTATTGCTTTGGAATTTTCTGGGAGCCCCGACCAAGTGGGTCCCATAGGGTCTTCCTACGTAGTCCCGCAAAAACGCAAATATCTCTCTACACCGATGTCGTATTGACGAACAGTTTGTAGAGTTAGAAACTAGATATATGGGGATTTAATTATATATAAAGATCTACCTTTAACTCTCAATATATTGGGAGAAAATAGCCTCGCAACTGGCCTATAAAACTGCCAGTTTCTTCGAAGTGCGACGACAAGACTTTGAGGCCTTACTTTAAAAATCCATATTCTCTACCCCAATATCGTATGAATAAATGGTTTGGACCATTGGAAAGTAGGTTCAAATACCTTCATTGTGGTATGATATATGTCCCAAAATGACTTCATAAAGCTTACAAATTTAATTTCTCAAAACGGCTCATTACAAGCCAAATCTTAGCTCGATGTTTTCGCAACTTAAATCTGATTTTTTCCAAACTTTATATTTTATATCCAAATATCATATATAGTCATATCATGACTTTAAACTAATTCAAATAATGATTAACAAGTCTCTTATTCATTTTAGCTTACTTAAAACTTCGGTAAACCTTTCTTATCCTTGTAGAAGGATTTCGTCCTTTTTGAGCTTACATTAGATAATCCTATAATGACAGTGACGTCTGAAGTACGGGGTGTAAAAGAATTAAATCACTTCATATACTTTCAAAGAGGATCTTATTTTTGAGCTTACATCAATTGATTTACGATGTACTTTCACGTACAAAAATATGGGGTGTAGAGTCTGCAGATTTGCCATGAGATAATCGGCATGGTCCTCTCGACTTCGTGAATATACAAGAATATCGTCAATGAGCACTATCACAAAGGATTCAAGAAAAGGCTTAAAGACTCGATTCATCAGATCCATGAAAGCTGCCGAGGCATGTTTTAGCTCAAAGGACATTACCAGAAATTCGAAGTGCCCATATCGGGTCCTGAAAGCTATTTTCAAAATATCTTGCTCACTGGTCTTCAATTGGTGATACCCGAATCTTAAATCAATTTTGGAGAAGTACTTAGCACCCTGTAATTGGTCAAACAAGTCATCTATCCTTGGCAGTGGGTACTTTTTCTTGATTGTGACCTTGTTAAGTTGCGTATAGTCAATACACATTCTCAGTGACCCATCTTATATAGTCTATATATTTTGATGCTTCACGGGTTGGCATTGGATATGTATTGATTTAGGATTGTAGAGTGATTGATTATGCTTCGCGTAACGTGAAGCACCATGAGAAGAACTACCTAGTACACGACTTGGAGTTAGCATTCATACTTCACGTGCTCACGATTTGGAGGCATTATCTTTTCGTCATGTCTTATGAGGTGTTCACAGATCACAAGAGTCTCCAATACTTGTTCAAGATAAAGGACCTGACCGTTAGGTAACAGAGGTCTCTAGCGCTACTAGAGGACTATGATATCACTATGTTTTATCACCCGGGAAAGGCCAATGTGGTGGCCAACACTCTAAGTAAGAAGACTGAGAACATGGGGAGTCTTGCTTATTTCCCAATCAGTTAGTGAGGTTGGATATTTCAGATCCTAGCAGGGTTCTTGCTTGTGCTATATCACGGTTATCCTTGTTTGAGCACATGAAGGCACACCAGTATGATGATCCCTACTTGTTTGTCCTAAGGGAGACGGTGCAGCACAGTGATGCTAGGGAGGTGACTATTGGACATAGTGGGGTATTGAGGCTTCAGGGTCGGATCTGTGTTCCGAATGTGGATGGGTTGAGAGAGTTGATTCTTGAGGCGGCCTATAGTTTGCGGTATTCTATTCATTCAGGGGCCGCGAAGTTGTACCATGATTTGAGGCAGCACTATTGGTGTCGCGAGCTCTAAGACACGTGTTGGATAGTTCTTCTCATGATTCTTGAGTTGCCTTGAAGCATAAGTGATCACCTTGCCATGTTGCATCAATACAAACCCTAGTCCGATTCTCGAAGAATCACAATATACTATAAACCCATCCGTACCCTCAACACCGGTGTCGTAGTCAATGTTGATTTTAACTCTCGGAAGCTCTTTTCACAAGCATCTGACCATTGGAACTTAACTGCCTTGTGGGTCAATTTAGTCAATGGAGAGGCAAGAGTAGAGAACCCCTCCACAAACTTTCTATAATACCCAGCTAAGCCCAAGAAACTGCAAATCTCTGTTGGTGTTGTAGGCCTCGGCCAATTCTTCACAGCTGCGACCTTCTGTGGATCAACCTTAATTCCTCCTCTAGAGACGACATGACCCAAGAAAGTGATAGATACAATCCAAAATTCACCCTTTGAAAACTTCGCATACAACTTGTGCTGATATAGAGTCTGTAGAACTCCCTGATATGATCGGCATGGTCCTCTCAACTTCGTGAATATACAAGAATATCGTCAATGAACACTATCACAAATGAGTCAAGAAATGTCTTAAAGACTCGATTCATGAGATCCATGAAAGCTGCCGGGGCATTTGTTAGCCCATAGACATTACCAGAAATTCAAAGTGCCCATATCGGGTACTGAAAGCTATTTTCAAAATATCGTACTCCCTGATCTTCAAATGGTGATACCCGAATCTTAAATAAATTTTGGAGAAGTACTTAGCACTCTGCAATTGGACAAACAAGTCATCTATCCTTGGCAATGGGTACTTATTCTCGATTGTGACCTTGTTGAGCTGCGTATAATCAATACACATTATCAGTGACCCATCTTATATAGTCTATATATTGTGATGCTTCACGGGGTGGCATTGGATATGTATTGATGTAGGATAGTAGAATGGTTGCTTATGCTTCGTGTAAGTTGAAGCGCCAAGAGAAGAACTACCTAGTACACGACTTGGAGTTAGCATCCATTGTTCACGTGCTCATGATTTGGAGGCATAATCTTTACGTCATGTCTTATGAGGTGTTCACAGATCACAAGAGTCTCCAGCACTTTTTCAAGATAAAGGACCTTAACTTGAGGCAACGGCGGTCGCTGTGCTACTAGAGGTGTTACATCTCGCGTTTTCGTACGCTAAAGTTTCGTGGTAAGTTAATCGACATAAGCTCGGGAATGAGATTATTTTTTAGTATATAAGTATTTATGTTATTATTACAGGTGTCACAGAACTTTATTACAACATGATTAACATAGATCTTAGTGCGAATATAGGGATAGAACTATTTAGATCTAATAACAACATATAAAAAGGAGGGGGAGTCCTAAGTTTTTTAGCTTAAAGAATCACTCTGTGCAACGTAAATAATACTTCGTAACTCCCTCAAGATGGGTTGTTACTTATATTGTTCAGCGGACACAGACTATCATCTCCTGCTACCCGATTACTATATTAAAGTTGTTACCCTAAAGCGTTCTAATTCAATTATAGGTCGTACCCTATGCATGCATTACCCGTCCCATACCTATAGTCTAGGAGGTATTGGACCTCTATTTAGGGAAGTTCTAGACTTAAACTTAGGCTGCTCAAAATGATAAAAACTAGGTGACATACAAAACACATTGTACTTCAAATATGGCAATAAAGGGGCTCAAGTTTGCCTCTGCACTTGAGCAATAAATGCACGCAAACACATATGCCAAACAGGAATTGAAGGCAGCCATACGCCTATAGTTCTTCCCCGACAATGCTGAGTACAATGCTAGGAGAAAGCTACGGGAGCTCCGCCAGACCAAATCAGTGCGGGATTACGTGCGGGAATTCTCTGCGCTCATTCTGAACATCCGTGACATGGGGGACAAAGACAAACTCTTCACCTTCCTTGAAGGGTTGAAACCTTATGCCCGGATGGAGTTGCAGAGACAAAGGGTAGACACGT
>AWOL01S0195411.1:0-16663 GCA_000715115.1 Nicotiana otophora | reverse complement strand
CTCTGCGCTCATGCTGAACATCCGTGACATGGGGGATAAAGACAAACTCTTCACCTTCCATGAAGGGTTGAAACCTTATGCCCGCATGGAGTTGCAAAGACAAAGGGTAGACACGTTACCTAAGGCGATCCAAGCAGCAGAGTGCCTTGTGGATTATCAAGTGGAAGCCCGGAAGGGCAGGCCTCAACAGCCTATCCGAGGAGGATACAAAGGGGGCCAGCCGAACACTGGTGGCCCTAGCAGAAATGGAGGAGACTGGAGTGCAACCAAATCTAAGGCTCCCCCCTCAGGCAGTACTAGTGTGGCATCTAATAACAATGATCGGGGGAGGAAACCCCCCCTCAGGATGCCGTCGTTACGGCGGACCACATGCAATAATGAATGCCCACATTCACAGATGAACGCCCATCAAGAGTTTGAGGATGGGATGGGTGACGATGCCGATGATGCAGTCCAGAACGAACCAGTAGGTGCATTCAATGCAATTGTTGGCTATATTTCTGAGCCCTTAGCGGGAACCAGCATTGGTATCCGTAAGAAGAAGGACCCTTGTCCAATCGCCAAGAAAGGGAAAAAGAAGGCGAATGAGAGGACTCCTCTTCATCAAGAGAGGACCTTAGTGTTCGTCTACATGAAGGTAAATGTCAAGCCCATTCGGGCGATGATAGACACGGGTGCTACCCACAACTACTTAGCCTCGACTCAGGTGGAGCGCCTTGGCCTAGTTGTTGGAAAGGGCAAAGGTCGTGTCAAGGCTATCAACTCACCACCTCAGCCANTAGGAGGTATTGGACCTCTATTTAGGGAAGTTCTAGACTTAAACTTAGGCTGCTCAAAATGATAAAAACTAGGTGACATACAAAACACATTGTACTTCAAATATGGCAATAAAGGGGCTCAAGTTTGCCTCTGCACTTGAGCAATAAATGCACGCAAACACATATGCCAAACAGGAATTGAAGGCAGCCATACGCCTATAGTTCTTCCCCGACAATGCTGAGTACAATGCTAGGAGAAAGCTACGGGAGCTCCGCCAGACCAAATCAGTGCGGGATTACGTGCGGGAATTCTCTGCGCTCATTCTGAACATCCGTGACATGGGGGACAAAGACAAACTCTTCACCTTCCTTGAAGGGTTGAAACCTTATGCCCGCATGGAGTTGCAAAGACAAAGGGTAGACACGTTACCTAAGGCGATCCAAGCAGCAGAGTGCCTTGTGGATTATCAAGTGGAAGCCCGGAAGGGCAGGCCTCAACAGCCTATCCGAGGAGGATACAAAGGGGGCCAGCCGAACACTGGTGGCCCTAGCAGAAATGGAGGAGACTGGAGTGCAACCAAATCTAAGGCTCCCCCCTCAGGCAGTACTAGTGTGGCATCTAATAACAATGATCGGGGGAGGAAACCCCCCCTCAGGATGCCGTCGTTACGGCGGACCACATGCAATAATGAATGCCCACATTCACAGATGAACGCCCATCAAGAGTTTGAGGATGGGATGGGTGACGATGCCGATGATGCAGTCCAGAACGAACCAGTAGGTGCATTCAATGCAATTGTTGGCTATATTTCTGAGCCCTTAGCGGGAACCAGCATTGGTATCCGTAAGAAGAAGGACCCTTGTCCAATCGCCAAGAAAGGGAAAAAGAAGGCGAATGAGAGGACTCCTCTTCATCAAGAGAGGACCTTAGTGTTCGTCTACATGAAGGTAAATGTCAAGCCCATTCGGGCGATGATAGACACGGGTGCTACCCACAACTACTTAGCCTCGACTCAGGTGGAGCGCCTTGGCCTAGTTGTTGGAAAGGGCAAAGGTCGTGTCAAGGCTATCAACTCACCACCTCAGCCAGTGGGTGGAATAGCGAAAGAACTACCAGTGAAACTTGGCCCTTATGAAGGAAAGTTCAACCTGCGCGTGGTGATCATAGATGACTTCGAATTGATAGTGGGGTTGGAATTCCTGAGACAGACCAACACTATGACCGCACCGTATGCAGACATGCTACTGATGATGGGACCAAATGGGGCCAAGCCCTACATTATTCTGTACATGCCCATAAAGATGGCCGTCGAGAACATCTAGGCCTTGCAGTTGAAGAATGAAGACAAAAGACATGAACCCACGTTCCTGGCTACCCTCTGCATGGAAGATATAGAACGCTCTTCGGGTACCATTCCTGCACCCGTGAAGGAGTTGTTTCTGGAATTTGAAGACATCATGCCACAAGACATTCCAAATCGTCTTCCGCCTAGGTGAACTGTGGACCATGAGATCGAGTTGGTGCCAGGTGCGAAGCCACATGCCCGGGCGCCATACAGAATGTCAGAACCTGAACTCACTGAGCTTTGGAGACAATTGACAGAAATGCTAGACACAGGAATCATCATGCCCACTAAATCCCTATACGGGTCCCTTATGCTATTCCAAGAGAAACGTGATGGTATTTTATGACTCTGCGTGGATTACCGGGCTCTAAATAAAATCACCGTGAAAAATAAGTACCTTATTCCTCTAATGGCATACTTGTTTGATAGACTGGGTGGCACGACGGTGTTCACCAAAATAGACTCGAGGACAGGTTATTGGCAAGTTCGGATTGCAGAGGGTGATGAACACAAGACGACCTGCATGACAAGACATGGGTCGTACGACTTCCTGGTTATGCCTTTTGGCTTGACTAACGCACCAGCCACATTGTGCACCTTGATGAACCAAGTCTTCCGAGAATACATTGATGAATTCGTCGTGGTTTATTTGGATGACATTGTGGTATATAGACAGACACTGGAAGAACATCTAGAGCACATGCGAAAGGTCCTAGCCCGATTGCAGGAGCATGAATTATATGCGAAGCTATCCAAGTGCTCCTTTGCTCAGAAATAAATTGACTTCCTCAGACATGTCATCGAGGAAGGGCGGATCAAGATGGACCAACAGAAGATTCAGGCCATCACAGAATGGACGCCTCTTAAGGATATCCACGCCTTGAGGTCGTTCTTTGGCCTATGCAACTTCTATCGGCGCTTTGTGAAAAGTTACTCCCTCATTGCAGTGGCACTGACAGAACTTCTCAAGAAGGTCACACCCTGGGATTGGGGCCCCAAGCGAGCAGAGGCCTTCTACGCATTGAAAATGGCTATGTCTAGTAGCCCAGTCTTGGCCCTCCCTGATTTGGCCAAACCATTCGAGGTACAAATGGATGCCTCCGACTATGCACTTGGTGGAGTCTTGCTACAAGAAAGGCATCCCTTAGCGTACGAGAGCCAAAATCTGAAGGATGCAGAGCGGCGCTATGCCGCCCACGAGAAAGAATTACTAGCTGTTGTTCATTGCTTACGTCTTTGGTGATATTATCTACTGGGAACCCCATTCGTGGTCAAGACAGACAACACAACCATTTGCCATTTCATGACCTAGCCAAAGTTGAATGGTCGACAAGCTAGGTAGCAGGAACTCCTAGCGGAATTTCACTTCAACCTGGAGTACAGAAGTGGGAAGACCAATCATGTTGCTGATGCGCTCAGTCGAAGAGCTGATCTTGCATCGGTGTGTGTGCTCGCTGCCCTAAGGGGAAGAGAAGTAACCACCACCATAAAAGACCATATAAAGGATCTACTCATCAAGGAACCTGCTGCACAGTATTTGGTTGATTTGGTAGGACAGGGCAAGACTCGCCAGTTCTACATCAAAGATGGTTTTCTGAAAGTGAAAGGTAACCGACTTTATGTTCCTAAAGAAGGAGATCTACGAAGGGCTCTTCTGGAGAAATGCCACGATACTTTATGGGCTGGTCACCCCGATGAGGAACGCACCATGGCATTGCTCCGCCATGCATATTATTGGCCTCAAATGGTCGATGACGTCGCTCAATATGTGAAGACTTGTCTAGTATGCCAGAAGAATAAGTCAGACCGCTTGATGCAGGTAGGACTCTTGGAACCACTAGCTGTCCCAAAAAGACCTTGGGAAAGCGTTTCCCAGGACTTCATCACTAGATTGCCCAAGGTCGGAGATCTCACAACTATCTTGGTTGTGGTGGATCGGTTTTACAAGTATGCTACCTTTATAGCAGCCCCACAATATATATCAACAGAAGATACAACTCGACTCTTCTTCTCACATGTCGTCAAATATTGGGGCCTACCTAAAGACATTGTTAGTGATCGCGACTCACGCTTCACTAGCAACTTTTGGACCCAACTCTTTAAGTGTCTCAGGTCAAAATTGAGTCATAGCTCAAGTTTTCATCTACAATCTGATGGCCAGACGGAGCGATTCAATGGCATGCTAGAGGAATATCTCCAGCACTTCGTAACTGAATCACAAAAGAACTGGGTGAAGCTTCTGATGTTGCTCAACTGTGTTTCAATTCACAAAAGAGATCAAATACCAACAAAAGCGCTTTTGAAATTGTTATCGGACAGCAACTGCTACTCCCACATACTGTGAACGCACCAAACATGTCTAATCTCCTCGGGCTGCTAGCTTCTCAAAAGAATGGAAGCAAAATTTGGAGATAGTGCAGAGCTATCTTGTTAAAGCCCAAAAGCAGATGAAGAGGCATGCTGATTAGAATTGCCATTTTTTGAATACCAAGTGGAAGACAAAGTGATGGTCAAAATTGCAAAGCGGTACTTGTTTGCAGGGGTCCATGACCCTCGCCTATTGCAAAAATATATTGGACCCTTATCCATTGAAAGGCGCATTGGGAAAGTTGCATACCGGGTTGATACCCCAGCTTGGTGGAAAATCCACCCTGTTTTCCATGTCAGTCTCCTGAAACCTTTTCGGGAAGATATGGAGGATCCTTCACGAAGCTAACTCACAATACTAAGTATCCGAGGCCCCAATTCAACTGGGAAAAGGCATGCAGAAGCTATTCTTGATGATTGAGTGATTCACGCCTTAAGGAAAGATCACCAAGAGTTCTTGGTGAAATAGGGATGTGATGCAGAGGAGAATACTTGGGAGAGGGGAACAAACCGCAAAGCCTATAAGAGCCTAATTGATGATTACTTTACAAGTAAGGTGCCGAGGACGTCGCCAACTCAGGTGGGGGAGAATGTCATGGGCGGCTTTCCAGTCATGCCCCATGACCCCTTCGACGCGCCCCGTGGCATCCTGGCAAGCCTCTTAATGCCCAGTGCCACGGTCTGCCCCGTGGTCTCTGCAGCTCCAAGTGACAAGCGCGTATGTGCCTCTGTCGCCCACCGATAGCCATCTCCAGCTCCCATCCATGGGCAGATGCAAATAGCGCCGCGCGCGCTGAACCTGATGCTAAAGACAAAGTTGCTGCCAACGGACTTGTTTCTACTTTATAGAAGACTAAGTCCTTTTCATTGTAAATATAGAGTAGTTTTACTGCATTTTCTTTAAGTGTGATTTTACAGCTTTCATAGGTCTAGTCATGTAACTTTGGTTTATTTTTTTTAAGCATTATTAAGGGGGACCAAGCAATCAAACTTTCAAGCAAGCAAACAATTCTCTGTACTGGTGTCTCTCCCCACCGGCATTGTGTTGTTTTTCTGTAATAGCTTTCATTCAATGCAATCAAGCTTTCTTTCATTCTCAATTATCTTTTCTTCTCTCTCTCAATTGCTCATGACATTGGTTTTCCAGTACTGCACTGATAATCTAGTCTAGCGTACAGAGGGGACCTCAGTTGGCGGACAACAATCGCACTGACATCGGTTGCTTAGCCTTAGGCCGCCCTTCCAAGGAACTTCAGGAAGGCGCCGCATAACAGTTATAATGTATAGATGTATGTTACTAAACCAGTTGAGACCTAAAGGTTCAAATTAAGTTAAGTACACATCCTAGTGCCAATGTTAATCAGTATTTAGACATGATGGGGGACTCACATTGTGACAATCACTGAAAGGACAGGGTATCAAATGAAGCAAAGGCACACTGGGGAGACATACTAGCATAGAAGCAAGATCATAGTGAATAGAAAATGGTCTTAATACAATTGAAACATATTGTACATGCAGGACAAATATTGTAGAGATTCAGAGCACTACAAGATAGCAACCTCATACCAAATAGCACATGTAGATATTCTGGGATTGACACAATAAATTAATTAACTAAAGAAGATCTAAGTTATGCCATAAAACAAAATGATTCAAGCAGGGCGTGGAAGACAAGTTGAGGTAACTGTTATGACCTCAGTCAATCACTAATGGGTATGGGACTCATGTTGAGTGACACAATAGCAGGGAAACATGTTATAATTAACACAAGAAGCTCTAACACAAGTGTGCAGCATTTATTATAGAGATTAAGGACAAGGCAAGTAAGCACGTTTTAGGGAATGTTCAGGCACCAATACACTGGTTAAACGAACTTAAGAGAATCATATTATCCAAATTAGACTTAAGCAATCTCAAAACTAGCAGCATTAGGAGGAAGCCAGATGCTAAAGAGCCTTAGAATACAGTAGATTTAACAGAATCGCGCACAAAATAATCTAGAAAAATACATTAAGCTGTGCATTTCAGAGGTGAGAACACATGTGAATCAAAGAAACATAGGGATGAAATTGCAAAGTCTAGTAGTTTACCAGTTAAACGGAAAATAATAAAGAACAAAAGATCCATAAGAACCCAGAAATATCGATGCATCAAAGTTCCCATGAACTTCAAAAGAATCCCGGGCAATGCTCGCACCAATAGAAAGTTCGAACAGTAGACTCTCAGTGGCCTTGGCTTTCAGCCGGCCAACACAAAGCACAGAACAGGATAATGAAGGAATTAACATAACAAGCCTCAAGTTTTAGTGTGATTCTAGTGACTCCCGTCTATCTCAAAGGAGAATGGGGAGGGGGTTATATAGCAGTAAAATTGAACAAACACATAAGGAAACAGAGTAAATTAAGCAACAAATAAGGAAAGACAACATGCAAATCAATTTGAAATCGATTTAAGAGAGGAACCCGATAAACCCTAATTTCTTAGGGAAAGTGTAAATCAGTGGAAAGCTAAACGAAACCGGACTCACACGGTGTAAAATCACACGCGTGTAGACGAAATACGGTCCAGATTCAAGAAATAGGACTTATTCGGACAGAATCGGAGAGGTAGTACTTGCCATGTTTAGGCAAGTACTAGGTGATACCATGGAGAATCAACTAGTAGCGGAAACACACAAATATGGTAAGTAAATAAGAGGAAAGTCCCATTGTAGTCGGGATTAGGAGAAGATTTGGGGAAGGCGGCGATTAGGGTTTAATCGGAGAAGAAGAGAGATGAGAGAGGCAAAGAGAATAGGGGCAACGTCTCAGGGAAAATGGGGTTAGGATTTCTGGGTTGGGGTTAATTAAATGGGGTTGGTTTATTAGGGGCCATTTATCATGTGAGATCAACGGCCAAGATGAGAGAATGGTGTTGGGCGGGTTGTTTAAACGGGTATGGGTAGTGGTTTGCTGGGTATTTTAAAAGGGGTATTTTAGTTTTGGGCTTAGGGTAATTGGGCTATGGTGTGGGTAGATTGGGCTAAGGTCTGGGTAGTATTGGGTCCGAAAAATAGGTAAGCAATTGGGCTATTAATTAAATAACCCAAATTTTATCAAAATAATTTATGGAAAATGCTAAATAAATGAATGCAAATATTATATATGCACCGAAATACTTAAAATAATAACTTTGTATTATAAAAATATAAATTTGCTATTTTGACATAAATAATAAAGAATAAAGAGCCTTTATGCATGAATACAAGCCATTATTGCAAAATTAGATAAATAGCTCAAAAATGCTAATGTAATTATATGAATGAAATAAAATTTTTGAAACATATATTATATGTGAAAAAATAATAATTTTAGGTAACTAAGTCATCACAAAATAATTTAAAGGGATAATTACTAAATATTCATATAATTTAAATACAAGAAAATTAATTTAAAGCTCTAAACTATTATGGAAAATTATAGAAAATGCTTGTATAGGTTTGTAAACTAAATATTGATGCAAATATGCTATTTTGAAAGTGTATATGTATTTTGGAAAATAGGAGGGCAAATATTGGATATCAACATAGCAAATCGGAGATTTCTTCCAAGTGAAGTAAGGTAGAAGAAGAGTATTTCTTGGAAAATAAGATCGTGAAGCGGAGAGGAGTTGAGCTCTTGAGGAAGTGGGTTCAGACCAGGTATGGTAAGGCTATCCTTTCTTTTCTTTTGGCATGATCGCTATGATACAAATGAAACGAGCAAACACACAACTTTCATAAATGCATCTATTCATAGAAGCACTAGGGGTGCCTATGTTCTTGATTCTCCATATGTCTTATTATTATATCTTCTATTCATAGGTCTCAAAATAATATGTAGTTGATAAAATTTATCCGAAGGCATATTGATCTTATGACATATCGAGAAATCTTATTAACTTACTTCTTATGCATTGCATTCATTTATACATACACATTGACACATGACCAAATGGCTTTATATGCGCGTATATAGATATATATGGGGTATGAGGAAAGGCTATGGCATTGTATATGCACCACCACCTGATCAGTTGGTATACGTTTATGATTTCGCCCACTGAGGCCGAGATGATATGATGGGATTCCCTCAGAGGCTTGATGACGTTATGTACGCATATACCTATACATGACATGATATTTGTTTTATGAGGACGTCGGGAGAAATGTCCCGACTTATATATATTGTGGTCATGTTATCTTAGAGGTTTTACATACAGTATCCTGTGTATAGTTTTGGGTATGACATGTCGACGGCCTTGTCGGCCCCTATGTATCTATATAATTTTTTTTTGAATTAGTTATACGAGTATATATATAGATTCGGCCTGTAATGGTCCATGATAAGTTTGATAATAAACTAGGATAAGGTACGTGAAGCTCGGTTGAGTAGACCCTGGGAGCTAGTTGTGGCCTTCTAGTTTGGGTCATGACAAACTTGGTAATGCTGCATCAATATACAACTCAATCCAACGTCTGAAGCGTCACAATAGATAGCATAACCATCGGTTATCTCTACGAGTGTCTGAACTGGTGGTGAAGTCAATCTGTCCTTCAATGCCTAGGAACTCCGCTCACAAGCATCAGTCCACTAAACTTAGCTCACTTCTAAGTCAACTTTGTCAATGGTGCTGAAAGAGAAGAAAATCCCTCTACAAATCTCTTGTAATAACCTGCCAAACCCAGGAAGCTATGAACCTCTATCGGTGTCATTGGTCTAGGCCAAGTCTTCACTGCCTCAATCTTCTGTGTATCAACTCGGATACCTTCACCTGAAATAATATGCCTAGGAAAACCTATAGAATTCAACCAACCCACGATTTAAAATTAGCTGCAGTGATTCATGTACTAAAGATGTGGATGAACTGTTTGTATGGTACTCATGTTGATATCTATACGGATCATAAGAGCCTTCAGTATATCTTCGAGCAAAAATAATTGAATTTATAGTAGAGCATATGGTTAGAGCTACTGAAAGATTTTGAAGTTGATATTTTATACCATCCAGGGAAGGCGAATGTAGTAGCCGATGCCCTCAGCCATATATCTATGGGTAGCATGTCATATTTACATAAAGGGAAGAGTGGAATAGCCCATGAGATCCATCAGCTAGCTAGTCTTGGAGTTCGATTACTAGACTCAGGTGATACCAGAGTTACTATTCACGATACGACAACATCCTCTTTAGTAACTGAAGAAAAGGAACGCCAGTACGAGGATCCTGTGTTAGATCATTACAGAGATGCAACCCCCCAGAAGGAGAAGACACCGTTTGAGATTTCAGGAGATGGAGTCCTCAGATATTGACGACGATTATGTGTCCCTAATGTTACAGGGTTATGCCAGCAGGTTATGGGAGAAACTCACTATTCTCGTTATTCTATTCACCCAGGAGCGGCGAAGATGTATCATGATGTCAGGGAATTATACTGGTGGGACTAAATGAAGAAGGATATTGCAGAGTTTGATGCTCAGTGCCCTAATTGTCAGCAGGTTAAGATTGAGCATCAGAAACCCGGTAGATTATTGCAGGCTATAGAGATTCTGACTTGGAAATGGAAAATAATTAATATGGATTTCCTCATAGGCTTACCTCGTACCCAGCGTAAGTTCGATTCTATATGGGTGATTGTTGATAGACTTAGAAAATCAGCCCATTTTTTGCCTGTCAGGAATAAATATTCAGCAGAGGATTATGGAAGGCTATACATTAAGGAGATGGTGCAACTTCATGGTATCCCTATATCTATTATATCATATAGAGGTGCTTAGTTTACAGCTAATTTCTGGAGATCCTTCCAAAAAGGATTGGGGACTCAGGTAAGTCTTAGTATAATATTTCATCCCCCTACAGACGGTCGAGTTGAGTTTACTATTCAGACACTAGAATATATGTTACGGGTTTGTGTGATAGACTTCAGGGGTAGCTGGGATGATCATCTTTCGCTTATTGAGTTCACATCTAATAATAACTATCATTTTAGAATTCAAATGGCTTCATACAAAGCTCTCTACGAACGGAAGTATAGGTCACCTATCGAATGGTTCTAGGATGGGGAAACTAAGTTAGTAGGACCAGAGTTGGTACAACAGGCAATCGAGAAGACTAAGCTTATCTAGGAAAGGTTATTAGCAGCTCAAAAACGTTAGAAGTCTTAAGCGGATAATCGACGACGAGACCTGGAGTTTCAGTTGAAGACTGGGTATTTCTAAAGGTATCACCGATGGGAGGCATTATAAGGTTCGGTAAGAAAAGGAAAACTTAGCCTCGGTACAGTGGACCATATGAGATCATATGTAGAGTAGGCCAGGTAGCGTATCGGTTAGACTTGCCTTCTAACTTTGAGTCTGTACATCCAGTATTTCATGTGTCTATGCTCCGTAAGTGTATCGGAGATCCTTCTAGAGTAGTGCTAGTTGATGATGTTCAGTTCACATAGAAGTTGTCATATGAGGAAGCTCCCATTTCTATACTAGATAGACAGGTTCGGAGATTGAGAACTAAGGACTTAGTTTCGGTTAAAGCACTTTGCAGAAGCAATAATGTGGAAGAGATGACTTGGGAAGTAGAAGAAGACATGAAGTCTAGGTATCCTCACTAATTTCCACTTCCAAGAGGAGGATCAGACTAAGACATCACAGTTTTTAGGTGCGTGTATGGATTCTTGTGTTAGTTACCGTCATTGGTCGTGTGAGGCCATTGTTATGATTGATGATTGTGGCCCTATGTGGCATTGTATTATTAGTTTTTTTATGTGAAAGGTTGGTAGTAGTACTGTTATAGAGGAGACTCTATCAAAATTTAGGATTTTAACATTCGAGGACTAAGAGATGAGAGAAGAGTGACCTAGGATATTAAGAAGTTATAACTCTGATGGTTCTAATGCCCCAGGGAAGAAACCGCGGATAGTACGTGATATTTTTGGGGAAGTTAGTATAGTGGAGTAGAAATTTAAGAATTCGGTCAATAAGTTTACAACCCGAAGGTGCCAGTGCTAAGATTGATTAACAGACTCGTAGGTGACGAATGAAATAGGAAGTAATTTTAAGGAGGGAGGGTGTCCTAACCCTGTGAGAGCCCGATGGTTGTTCCATTGGAGTATAGCCGGGAAGGTATATTTATTTAGAATTGAACATTTCATGCAGGTCTTGCAAGTTTAAACATTCGAGGAAGAATGTTTCTAAGGGGGGAAAGATGTTACATCCCACGTTTTCGTACGTTAAAGTTTCATCGTAAGTTAATCGACGTAAGCTCGGGAATGAGATTATATTTTAGTATATAAGTATTTATGTTATCAAAACAAGTGTTAATTTAGTGTCTTGAAGGTTAGAGGGTAAACAAATCGAAGAAAGTGAGTTTCGTTGACGTTTGTCAATTTGGAATAAAATACGGTCTAAGCTATAATACCTCGTATTTATGGACTAGTGCCATACAATATACCACATGACCGTGATATTAAAGTGTATATAGTGTGTTAAAAGTGATTCATATTTAAGTAAATTGAGATCAAGAAATTGATTAACACTATTGGATAATTATTATATAGACAAAACAAAGTAAATTATTGACAAGTGACAGCCAACGGCATATCTATACATACACAAGTGTAAGTGTTGATAAGATAAAGGTGTACTATATATATACATGTGTAAATGGGGTTTTGATGATAAATCAAATGGGTATTCAATTAATGAGATGTGTAACTGGTTAAAGGCCCCTTTTAAAATATATTTTACTACTTTGTTGGCTTCCTCTCTATATATATTGAAGGTGCTGCACATTAGTATTACATATACATAGAGACATAATATACATTTTCTTAACATCTTAAAGTGGAGAAAATTTTCTTTAGGAAAATATGGGAAGCAACATAATTTCCATGGTGTGCAGCAACGTTTTCTGTATTTTGTATAAGATAAAATTACATTTCTTCTCAAACAAAAATATACTAAGTCCAACGACTAAGGCGAACGCGAAGAAACATAATGATTATACTCACGTCGGTTTCCTTTAAGGGATAACAAATCAGAGATTTCTTCCAAGTGAAGTAAGGTAGAAGAAGAGTATTTCTTGGCAAATAACATCGTGAAGTGGATACGAGTTGAGCTCTTGAGCAAGTGGGTTAAGACCAGGTATGTTAAGGCTATTCCTTCTTTCCTTTTGGCATGATCCCTATGATACAAATGAAACGAGTAAACACACAACTTTCATAAATGCCTCTATTCATAGAAGTACTAGGGGTGCCTATGTTCTTGATTCCCCATGTGTCTTATTATTATATCTTCTATTCATGGGTCTCAGAAAACTATGTAGATAAAATTTATCCGAAGGCATATTGATCTTATGACATACCGAGAAATCTTATTAACTTACATTTTATGCATTTGATTCATTTATACATGCACATTGACCATGACTAGATGGTGTTATATACGCGTATATAGATGTATATGGGGTATGAGGAAAGTTTATGGCATTATATACGCACCACAACCTGATAAGTTGGTATACGTTGATGATTTCGCCCACTGAGGCCGAGATGATATAATGGAATGCCCTCAGAGGCTTGATGATATTATGTACGCATATACCTATACATGACATGACATTTGTACGCGTGTGCATGACATTATAAATGTTTCATGATTCACACAATTATTCAGACTTACAGGTCGAGTCCTTTAGTCCATGTTTCATTCACGTCTTTTATATACTGTTTTTCATGCCTTACATACTCGGTACATTATTCGTATTGACACCCCTATTGTCTCGGGCCTGCGTTTCATACCTGGAGGTGCAAGTAGACAGGCTAACAGTCCCCCTTCTTAGGTTCCTAGCTCAGTGAGAGTTGGTGTGCTCCACTTGATCCGTAGCTGCTATTAATTTTGGTACGCTATTTTTGTATGTTGATATGGTTACGACAGGGCCAAATACCATCCTTTATGCAGTAGTACACTCTATTAAAGGTCTGTTGATAGTCATGTACAGTTGGATAGTATGTGGCGTTGTCAGCTTCTATTTTTGGATATATAGTTATCTATAGTAGTCTTGTCAGCTCGCCCTACCGTATTTCGTATGTATATGTATATATGTATTTTGGGCATGTTTTCCTCGCGCATGTTATTCACGTGATGCATCAGTTTATTGATAGATGTTATGCATGATCTACCATTTTTTTGATGTTATGTCTTGACATATGCTTAGGGGTGTTCGACGGGTAAGACTCGGGCACTCGTCATGGCTCATCGGTTTGGGTCGTGATAAGAGGACTATGATATCACCATTTTTTATCACCCAGGAAAGAACAATGTGGTGGCCAACGCTATGAGTAAGAAGACTGAGAGCATGGGGAGTCTTGCTTATATTCCAATTAGTTTGTGAGGTTGGATATTTTGGATCCTAGCAGGGTTTTTGCTTGTGTTATATCACGGTTGTCCTTGTTTGAGCACATGAAGGCATGCCAGTATGATGATCCTCACTTGCTTGTCCTAAGGGACACGGTGCAGCACAGTGATGCAAGGGAGGTGACTATTGAAGATAACGGGGTATTGAAGCTTCAAGGTCGGATGTGTTCCAAATGTGGATGGGTTGCGAGAGTTGATTCTTGAGGGGCCTATAGTTCACGGTATTCTATTCATTCGGGGGCCTTGAAGATGTACCATGATTTGAGGCAGTACTATTGGTGCCGCGAGCTCTAAGTCACGTTCTTGGGCTTAGCTGGGTATTACAGAATGTTTATGGAGGGGTTCTCTACTCTTGCCTCCCCATTGACTAAATTGACCCAGAAGGCAGTTAAGTTCCAATGGTCATATGCTTGTGAAAAGAGCTTGCAAGAGTTGAAATCAAGATTGACTACGGCACCGGTGTTGACCTTACCAGAGTAACGGATGGGCTTGTAGTATATTGTAATGCTTCGAGAATCATACTAGGGTGTGTATTGATGCAACATGGAAAGGTGATCGCTTATGCTTCTAGGCAACTCAAGAATCATGAGAAGAACTATCCAACACATGCCTTAGAGCTCGAGGCACCAATAGTGCTGCCTCAAATCATGGTACTTCTTCGCGTCCCCCGAATGAATAGAATACCACAAACTATAGGCCTCCTCAAGAATCAACTCTCGCAACCCATCCACATTCGAAACACATATCCGACCCTGAAGCCTCAATACCCCATTATCTTCAATAGTCACCTCCCTAGCATCACTGTGTTGCACCGTCTCCCTTAGGATAAGCAAATAGGGATCTTCATACTAGAGTGCCTTCATGCGCTCAAACAAGAACAACCGTGATATAACACAAGCAAGAACCTAGCTAAGATCTAAAATATCCAACCTCACGAACTGATTAGAATGTAAGCATGACTCCCCATGCTCTCAGTCTTCTTACTCATAGCGTTGGCCACCACATTGGCCTTTCTGGGTGATAAAAAATTGTGATATCATAGTCCTCTAATAGAGCTAGCAACCTCTGTTACCTCAAGGTCAGGTCCTTTATCTTGAACAAGTGCTGGAGACACTTGTGATCTGTGAACACCTCATAAGACATAACCTAAAGATAATGCCTCCAAATCATGAGCACGTAAACAATCGATGCTAACTCCAATTCGTTTACTAGGTAGTTCTTCTCATGGTGCTTCACCCTACATGAAGCATAATCAGTCACTCTACTGACCTACATCAATACATATCCAATGCCAACCCGTGAAGTATCACAATATATAGACTATATAAAATGGGTCACTAAGAATGTGTATTGACTATACGCATCTCAACAATGTCACGATCAAGAATAAGTACCCACTGCCAAGGATAGATGACTTGTTTGACCAACTACAAGGTGCTAAGTATTTCTCCAAAATTGATTTAAGATCCGGGTATCACCAATTGAAGATCAAGGAACAGGATATTCCGAAAACAACTTTCAGGACCCGATATGGGCACTTCGAATTTCTGGTAATGTCCTTTGGGCTAAAAAATGCCCCGACAACTTTCATGGATCTCATAAATCGAGTCTTCAAGCATTTTATTGACTCCTTTGTGATAGTGTTCATTGACGATATTGTTGTATATTCACAAAGTCAAGAGGACTATACCGATCATCTCAGTGCAATTCTACAGACTCTATCTTAGGACAAGTTGTATGCGAAGTTCTCGAAGTATGAAGTTTGGCTTGAATCTGTCACTTTCGTGGGTCATTTCATCTCCAGAGAAGGAATTAAGGTTGATTTGTAGAAGGTCGCAACTGTGAAGAATTGGCCGAGGCCTACAACACTAACAGAGATTCGCAGTTTCTTTGGCTTAGTTGGGTATTACAGAAAGTTTGTGGAGGGGTTCTCTACTCTTGCCTCCACGTTGAATAAACCGACCCAGAAGGCAGTTAAGTTTCAATGGTCAGATACTTGTGAAAAGAGCTTCCAAGAGTTAAAATCAAGTTTGACTACGGCACCGGTGTTGACCTTACCGGAGGGTACGAATGGGTTTGTAGGAAAGGTGATCTCTTATGCTTCAAGGCAACTAAAGAATCATGAGAAGAACTATCCAACAACTGCTAATCTCTATTGGTGTTGTAGGCCTCGACCAATTCTTCACAGTTGCGACCTTCTGCGAATCAACCTTAATTCCTTCTCTGGAGACGACATGACCCAAGAAAGTGACAGATTCAAGCAAAAATTCACCCTTCCAAAACTTCGCATATTGGAGAATTGAGTTGGAAAAGTTTGAAAACTCTCTTGGTTTAAATTGAAGATTTGAGAGTCGAGTTAGAGCCGGATTTTGGTAAAATTGGTATGGTTAGACTCGTGGTTGAATGGGCTTCCAGATTTTGTAACTTTTGTAAATTTTGAGCTAATTTTCGGATTTTTATGAAAAATTATTATTTGCTTATGGAATTAATTCCAATGAATTTTATTGACTGAAACAAATTATTTATAGCCAGATTCGAGGCGTTTGGAGACCAATTCACTAGGAAAGGACATTGCAAAATAAGAATTTCACGGCTTGATGTAAGTAACACTTCTAAATTTGGTTCTGTCGGTATGAATCCCCGAATTTGGTATGATATGAATTGTTTGGAGGTGACACACACGATAGATGATGAACATGTAGCGTGCACCACCGAAAGTGTGTCTTGAATAAATTCTGTGAAGTAGTAAAATTAAAGAATCATGT
>AWOL01S0195399.1:0-11978 GCA_000715115.1 Nicotiana otophora | reverse complement strand
AACTTGCAAGTTGAGATTTGAGGTTGTACCTGAATAGTTAAAAGAATGCAAATTATAAATATTTAAAAAAAAAACAAATTGTGTAAAAACTTACTCTTTCCTTCTCATATCAATAGTTACTAAAAATAATTGTCTCAAATTATTTATTATTTTAGAATCATTTTAGAAGTTCAAGACAAAATTAATTATTTTTTTTTCTTTTTTACCCTTAGTAATAATTGTTCTTGAAGATAGAGATAACACATAAATAATATAAATATTCAATAAAGAGATATTATATCTTAAGATATAAATAAGGATAGAATAATTTAATCCATTTCTCAATTAATATTTCTTAAGAGGTGTTTAAAAGAGAAACACGACACATAATATGAGACGGAGAGAGTAATATATGTTTATGCGATGAATGAGATTCTTTCATTATTAATTAAAAGTTTCGGAATTAAGTCATTTGAATGGATAATCCATTATACTCTCTCTGTTCGCTTTTAGTTGTTTACTTTGGATTTTTCACGCCCCTCAAGAAATAATAATTGTAGTATGTATTTTACCTTATAACCCTTCGTAATGATAGCATTCAAAGAGTCTTGGGAAATAATTTTGGAAATGAATAATTAATGATAAGGGTAAAACAAGAAAAAAAAATTGTCTTTCTCTTGATTTGCTAAAATAGACAAGTAAAAATGAAAATGTATTTTTAGTATAGTGGACAAGTAAAAGTGAACGGATGGAGTAGTTTCTAGGAAGTGTCTCCCTTTTAATAGGCCCAGTATGGTGCGATATTACTTTGTCCGGTACACTTTAATTAATTTTTAGCTATTTTCACACATATTAAGAAATTCACCTTTTAGCATTAATTAACAATAAAATCGATCATATTAACCTTAATTTATTCATAAAAATATAAGCAAATACTTCAGGACTCTTTACTCTAACGACAACTTTGGAAAAATGAAGTTAATTCTTTCTTGATATCTGAAAAAATCAAATATTGTGGACCACAAAAAAAGTCAAAAAATCAATTAAAGTGGACCGAAGGGAGTAGATAGTAAGTTTGGATATTAGAAGATTGTACAACGGTAATTTAATTGGTTGTACACAACTTATCGCGNGGAGGGAGTAGATAGTAAGTTTGGATATTAGAAGATTGTACAACGGTAATTTAATTGGTTGTACACAACTTATCGCATTATTTTCTAGTTATTTATCAGGTTTGAATTGCACGACTCGTGACATCGGGACGTTAATCTTCTTTAAGAGAAATGTATATTTTAAATCGCTCCAAAAATAATAGATGATTATATATATATATATATATTCTATACATATAATATACATAATTTATACAATCTTTTTGTTATCGAATATATTAATTTCAGCCGTGGGACCAATTTTATATTTTGCCCCATCTTTAACTAGTAGATACTAGATAGGACTTGAAGGGCATCTTCAGAATCAACTGCTGTATGGACCCACTACGGATAGTAACGAACATTACCTAATTATGCTCTCAACTGTGGATGTTTTATGTATTTCATTTTTCTGAAGATAAAGAACTTTAATATAGAGTTAGACTTTAGGCTTCTACTTAAAAAGATCTAAGTTATTGACAGGGGGACCGTTTGTGTTTAATTATTTGCGATGTTTTTTATCAAATTATCTTACTAAATATAATTGTTGTTTGAACACATATCACATACTATATAAAAAGATAGTCCGATGCACGAAATATCTTACGTTCATGCAGGATTCGGAGAAGAGTCGCACCCCAAGAGGATGTGATGTAATTAGTAGCATACCTTAATGCAAGCATTAATAGCTGATTCCATGGCTCGAACATGTGTTTTATATATATATATATTAGACAATCATAGCTCCGTGTTATACAAGCATCACACACAAGGAATAATCTCCATTCACAATAATCTCCATTCACATCCTCAAATTTATTGGCAGTGATGACAGATGAGTTTAGTTTTTGAAACACTACTCTTCACCACCGTAAAAATGCAGCCCAGTGTACTAAGCTACCGCTATGCGCGTGGTCCGGAGAAGGACTGGATCATAATGATTTATTTTACGCAATTCTTCACCACCATAAAAAGGACAATCTGGTGCACTAAACTCTATATATATGGTAAAATATGATATGACACGTGACTGACTAAAAGGAGGACACGTGAAATCCAAGATGGGATGGCTGAGGACCGAACACAGCCACTCCGCTTGTCACCGGAAGGATAACGTTCATAAAGGTGTAAGTAGCATTTACTAAGGAATATTCTACAGCATTAACAGCGACGATCCGTTACAGAGAATTTGGCATTTATATTCACTGTTACATCTTCATCAATGACCCTCATAATTGGCATTAAAGGAGGGCATGATCCTAGGACCTTTTTCCCTAGGCATAACTATAAATAGTGAGCTCAGTTACCATTGTAAGGGACACATGAATTTTCTGGCAAAAACATATAATCCCTCTGTTTCAAATTAGATGATGTACTTTTCATTTTAGTCTGTTCCAAAATAAATAACACATTTCTTAGATGAAGTACTTTTCTTTTTAGTATGTTCCAAAATAAATGACACATTTCTAAATTTGGAAATAATTCAACTTTAAACTCTTCATTTTACCCTTAATGAGAAGTTTTTATAACCACACTAATGTCATGACCCCACAAATCTTTTACCTCTTAAGCTTTTAAGACCACAAGTTTAAAAAGTCTTTTTTTTTTCTTAAACTCCGTGCCGAGTCAAAGTATCTCAACTAAATTGAAACGGAGGGAGTACTATATTCTATACAAAGCTTTATACAATTTCACTTTCTTGCCTTTTGATCTCATCATTGTTATGCTCGGAAATCGTGTTCACGGAATCACCATCTTTGCTATTTCATTTACATTCTAAGGCTAAGTATTGTGTATTTCTTCGATTATTATATTATTTTTGAATCAGAAACTACGTATAAATTCAACTGTACCGTTTTACCGGTAAACAGTTTGGCGCCCACCGTGGGGCCTAGACAGTCGTGCAATTAAATTGATCCTTACCTTTTTTACTAACGTGTTTTGACTATTTTGTCGTAGAAAAAATCGCAAAAATGGCATATAACACTGTTAACGATACACACAACATTCGATAACTCAATCAGTGACACCCGCAATGAGGGGAATGACGTCATGCCGGTGCATAACAGATGGTACCCTCGACAGGTTCGGGAGATAACTCCCGAATATGCTGACGAGGAGAAAGTAGTGGATGCTATGAGGATCCTGCAAGAGCAACATGCAATCATTCTAGGACGTCTCACACAGCAGGATCGGGTTATGACGGAACTGAAGCGGGCGCTATCAGGTGCTTCGAATAATGCAAACAGGCGCGATTTGATTCCCCCCGTTGTTCCCACAGATCAAACACTGTAGAGAGTCGACAACTACACTCCCAGGGGTGAAGTTGGTTCTGATGGGGCTAGGGGGAGCAGATCAGGTCTTAACAACGAGAACGATTCATTTAAAGATGAGCTTTTACGGTTCACGAGGGAAGTAAATGCCTGCATGGATTAAATTTCGGGCTCACCACCAGTATTGAAAGGCCCGAACTCGAAGAAGTATGTTCAATTTCCGTACAAGCCAAATGCGACACCAAAACTAATCCCGAAGCATTTCAAAATGCTTGAAGTTCCAAAGTATGATGGAACTTCAGACCCACAGGAACATATTACCACCTACACAACGACGGTGAAAGAAAATGATCTAACTTATGTAAGCACGTAATTTTTGACCCGCATTATTTTTAAAATTAGTATTTCTAAAAATATTTATTTATTCTTATTTTTATTTTTATTTTTATTTTTCGTAGGATTTTAGTCTACTTTTACTTTTAATTTAAATTTAGAACATAAATTTAAAAACACAAAAAATAGCTTCATCTTTTCTCTTATTTTTATTTAATTTAGGTCATTAGTATTTTTATAGCGATATTATTTTAACGTTGATTCGATTTTAGCCTATTTCTCCTCTCTTTTGTTTTAAGTATAATCTTCAAAAATACAAAAATAAATACACAAAAAATAGTAGTTTCATATTTAATTTAATTCTAATAGTTTATTATCCGTAATTAAGATTAATTAGTATTTTGGTAGTATATCTTGTTATCAATAATATTTTTGTAAAAAGAAAAGAATGAATTTTTGGATTAGTTCTTGTTTTCATGTCACAAGACCAAGACTTTGAGCCTAATAAGGCCAAAACTTAGGCTCAAATTTGGAGCCCACTTCTTCCCTAACCCAGCAACCCAACTCCCCTTAAATCCTAGCCTTTTAGTGAATTCAATGGTCCATAAACTCTTTCTCCAAAAAAAGTGAACTAGAGGAACCCTAAGAAGAAGAAGCTAAGAGCCGCCTCCCTCTTATGATTTTTTCGATCTTCTTTCTCTCAACTTGAAAAGATACACGCACACTAGGGATAGGGTGGACGAACAGAGAGGAGGACGTGAGAGAACGGAGTGACAGAAAACAAGGTCACGAAATGGAGGGATTTTAGAAGAAACCATTCATCTTATCTCCATCATGGCAGCTCCTTCGTCACCATGAGGATCGACTCTTTCACTTATTTAATTATTTTTATTTAAAACCCATAAGACCTTTAAGATTTTCCATCCACGGCCCTGTAAAAACCAGTCATAAAACCCTTTTCTGATACCATTTCAGATCAAGCGTGCAGCCATGCTTTCAGTTTCTCTTCTAAGTTTGGCGCGAGATTCAGCTTCAAGGTGTCGTCCGAGGTTTTACCTTCATGATTCTTGATCCAGTCTAGTCATTGTACCCGTTCGATTCCACTTCATTGTCAGATTTCTCCGCTTGTACATTCAAAGCTGAAATTTAATTAAAAGTTGAACTTCAAGATCAGGCTCGGTCAAGTACATGAAAATGAAAGTTAAAGAACATGGCCACGGAACGAACTCTCTTTTTTATTTTATTTTAGTTCTCTTTTACTTATTTTATTTTACTACATTATTCGCTAGTAGCATGTTTAGGCTGACCACACCTGGGTAGACAACCTTTAGGATTTTCGCTTCATTTGAAGCTAGAGGTTGTCCCATTAGTTATTATTATATTATCCGGGGAATGCCCCGGAGAACTTGTAAGTATTTTGGAAGCCGTGACGAGCATCGTGGAGGAAACATAGTGTAGGTTAGTTTAGAACTTTCTTGTCTTTTCTTTTTCTTTAATTTTATTTAGGTAGGGACAACCTCTGACTTCTTTTTTGTGTGTTTTAACCTCAATTTGAGTATTTTTAAAAGACAACTTGATCATGTACGCAACCGTACTAGTTACGGGACTCGGGGAATGCCTAACACCTTCTTCTCGAGTCAAATGAACCCCTTTACTTAGAATTTCTGGTGCATACTATGTTTTAGAGTCTAAATATGTTTTAAAGGAAAAAATCATTTCTTAGAGACGGTGACCTGGCACACCGAAACCAAATGTCAGGTGGAGACTCTGAAAATCCTTTGAAATATAATTTTTGTCACTTTCAAATTGAAAACCCTTTTGAGCTTTACAAATCAATTTCATCTATTTTTAAGAGGGTAGTTAGGGTGAAAAGGGGTATGACAGCTTTGGCGACTCTGCTGGGGAGTTGCGGGTTCGAGCTGGTACTTGATCTTGTTGGCTTTTTAGAATATTCGATTGAGGTGTTTGTTTTCTTAATTTTCTTTCTTTATTTGGTTTGTTTGTCTTATTTCCTATTTTTTTTGTTGGTTATTTGTTTATCGTTTTTCCTTATTTGTTACTGCTTTATAAACTGTCATCATTTGCATAACCATGGTTCCTCTTTCTGCAACAAGTCTTTCCGAGTACGTTTGAGCGTACACGGTCTTTTGTGAGTCACTCGTGTCTTTAGGAGGGTGGCGTGGGAGCGTGGAGTGGGCGGACAGCTAGAGCAGCCACTATCGACCACGTGCCGTCCCGAATTGCCTTGCCTAGTGAACCCCAAATGTAGGTAAGCCTTTAGGTCATTCTTATTTGCATCATGTCATTTAGACCTAGCATGGCTCGGTCCGAGGCACCCTGTCTCATTATAGAAGGCCTATCCAAATTATGTCAAAACGGGCACGTGACCCAAAAAGACATTTAATCATCTCTATGTGCTACATGTTGTATTCTTTTAGGGTAAATGGGTCATTTGTTGGACCACCGAGGGAGAAAAGATGGTGAAGTTTAAAATGAAGCAAGTAGGGCCCACTCACATTTTTCTTTCATAGTTTTCCCCAAAAATCAAAAAAAAAAGAGAAAAAGAAAATCGAAAAAGATTTTACATTTTCCAAAAAGACAAAAATATGTTTTCGCTAAATCAGTTATTTTTTTTCTCCCAATTTCTCTCCTATATCCAATCTTCACGAACTACGCGAACCTGATTCTCGTCTTTCGAGGCGGGATACGTAGGCAACCCACATAGGGTCCAGTCTTCCTAGTGAGTCTCAAGTTCTTGACTTCGAGGGTCGTAGCCAAATCTTGCATGTCTAGCCACGTTTGGCCATGTCGGCCGTTTTGCAAAATAGGGTTATTTTTGCAAAGTGGCTTGTTGAATCGTGTCCGGAGAGTCTTGAATCCACAAACAGCTTTCTCCTAATTTTAAGGTCTGCCCTTGTTGAATTTGCATGTCTAGCTACTTTTGGCCACCTCGGTCATTTTGCAAAATAGGGTCATTTTTGCAAAAATGATTCAGTGACCCATGTCTTAAAATCTTGAATACACAGCTAGGTGTCGTATTCCTTTAAGGTCCGTCCTTGTTGTGCTCGCGTCTCTAGCATGACAGATACCCCTAGACCATCTTAGTCAGGACCGTTGCTTTTAGGAGTTGTTTGAGGAGACTTTTTATATTTTGAGTATGTTTTGTCTTTTTATTTCATGTCTTGTCCAGTAGCATTGATTCTTTTAGGTGGTGTCACAGTTTGTCGTAATCTAGTTGAGTTTGCCGAATCTTTTGTTATCGTACTTCCTATGATGTATTTGAAAACCAAAAAATAAAAATATTATAAATGAAAAATCCAAAAAGATTTTTGTTTTTAGTTTATGTTATCCATTACTTTTCCAGAACTACGCTCAGTCTGATTCATGTGGAATATGATACGTAGGCAACCTACATCGGGTTCGATCAAATCATTTAAAAAAAAGATGAAGTTATTGGATGTGAGAAATGAAGAAAAAAAAGAATGATAAGCAAAAAGAAAAGAGTGGAAAGAAAACGATGTAAACCAAGAAGTGCTAGAAAAGAAGAAAAGAGAAGATTGAAATGAGCAAATTGGGATGATGTCATATGACCTTGCGACCCTCAAAGTCATTTTAGAACCGTTAATTGTTGCTAGGTGCATTGCACGTAACGTGATATTATTATATAATAAATGCCCTAATGCTAACATGTTGGCTTTGTTTTGCTCCTCTTTGTTACTTTCATTGTTATCATAAGGAAGGTGGTTAGTTGTGGCATTCTGGCGAGTCATCCCTACAATACAAGGTCAAAGATCAAGGCAGTCATGGTTAGCAAGGAATCAGACACGATTATTGACCCATCGAGGGAGATTGTGGAGTCGGAATCTGAATTGAAAGAGGAGGTCTAAAGGTTAAAACAATGGATGACAGAAATGTATCAGTCTTGGATCAGGGGGAATCCTCCACCTTCATTCCCCATGAACTATACATAAAACCTTGCTTCCATCCCACCACTGTCACAAGCCCAGGTTCCCACTACCGTTGATATTTCCCCTCAACATGCATCGGACTTTACCCCATACCACAACTACCCTGGCACCTCATCCCAAACTTTTCATGCTCCACCAGCCAAAACTACCTCATACCCTGCTCCGACATCTACTCTTGTTTTTGTAGCCCCTCCACAAGCTACCCTCTACCGATCATCTAGTGAACCCGCATTCAAAGCTCCAGATGCCTAATACTATGCTCTAGAACCAACTTTCAAGGCCCCGGATCCTTACTGTTATACCCCACACTTTGAGCCTCTTGTTGAAACCGAGAAGCCCGCTAAGAATACAGAGCAAGATGAGATATTCAGGAAAGTGAAAAGTTTAGAGCAATCTTTGAGAAACATGCAAGGGATAGGAAGCCAAGTAAGTGTTGCCTACAAGGACTTGTGCTTGTTCCCTGATGTCCAGCTGCCCGCAGGATTCAAGATGCCCAAGTTTGACTTGTATGATGGACATGGAGATCCCGTGGCCCATTTGAGAAGCTATTGCACTAAGATGATAGGCGCCGATGGGAAAGACAAATTATTGATGGCCTATTTCAGTCAGAGTCTGAGTGGGGAAGCTCTGGAATGGTACACCCACCAAGATGCTTGCAGGTGGTACACATGTGACGATATGGCTCAGGCTTTTGCCCGGCACTTTCAGTACAATATAGACATTGTCCCAGATCGCCTATCCTTGACCAAGGTAGAAAAGAAGCCCAATGAAAGCTTTAGGGAATAAGGGTTCAGATGGAGGAAGCAAGCTGCACGGGTCAATCCTCCGATGGAAGAAGACGAGATGGTTGAGTACTTTCTTAAAGCCCTGGAACCTACTTACTTTGGCCACTTGATCTCATCCATAGGTAATCCCTTTAACGGTGTGGTAAAGATGGGAGAAATGGTGGAAGAGGGGCTCAAGTCAAGCAATATCATGAGTTACGCTTCCATAAAAGCAACCACACAAGCAATTCAGAACAACATAAGAAGCTTGTCGGGTCAGAAGAAAAAGGATGATGTTGCAATGGTTGTCTTAGGATTACGACATGGCTCAAAGGGTCCACCTCACCAATATACTCAGCCTCCACCCCAACCTCAACCCCAAACATATCCCCAAGCTCCGCATAATCTTAGCTAGTATTATCCTCCGTATAATGTCCAGTCATCTGTTCAACCACTAGGTCACTCCTTATGGCGAGCACGAGCACCGCAAAATACTCATTTGCCTTTACAACATTTTCGAGCACCTAATAACCCTAGAAAACATGAGCATGGAGGGGAACAAAGGCAAAGAAATAGTTTCATGACAATCAAGGAATCCTACACAAGCTTGTTTGAAAAGTTAAAACATTCTGGCCTGATTGAGCCGCTCCTCGGCTATACTCCGGACCCATATGCAAAAGGTTTTGATCATACTGTACGGTTCATGAACCACTCTAATGTCCAAGGGCATAACACTGAAGATTGTCGTGCTTTGAAAACGGAAGTAGAAAGAATGATTCAAGAAGGTATAATTGTGGTCCAAGGCAGTAATACCCCAAGTGTCACACAGAACCCTCTACAGGTACATGACAACGCACAAATTGTTGGGATGATTTGCAATGACAACGAATGTACAGGTTCTTTCAAGTCCTTTGGTAAGTCATTTGCGGCAAGATCTCTTAGGTGGTCACTCGCTAATTCAACAGTCAGTGCTGAGGAAAGGTTGGTCAAAGGAGTCAATAAGTCACTTGGTGAAGACAATATGATTGAAATTGGTGAAGGTCCGAGTAATTTTGATGTGCAACTCAGTGGCTACGATCTCGAGCTTGGTAATTAGAAAGCACCTCATTTCCTCTCCAGGAAGAAGACATAGCAGTTTATTTTGACATATTTTCTGCCATCTAAGTTGTTTCGGGGTTGTAATCCAGATTTTATCTTGTTTTTTTGGTGATTCAAACCCTTCTATCCTCTTTTGCCTATCTCTAGGAGACTTGTTAGTTAGTTTTGTGTCTCTAAGTCTGTCATCTAGGGTTGTTTCGGGGCTTTAATATAGATTTTATTCTGCTGTTCAATCCTTTCCATCCTTTGGTCAAATGAGATTTTGTTTTTCTGTTATTTGCAGTCTTCGTTTAGTTCTTTTTCTTGTATATAGTTCTCTTCACGCCAGTTCTAGTGTCAAGACATGTATGCAGAGTGTTTAGCCAGATCTTGAAAGTGAGTCTAATCATGGAATAATGAAACATAGTTTTGAATATGATAAAAAGATGCATTTGAAGAAACAAGTAAAAATTCACGCATTCTAAGATAACCTGAAGCATGAATTGAGTGAAACTGAGGCAGTTAGTCTGGGAAATCAAGAGGTTGATAAGAGCATACAATAAGGAAATGTCTCTCAAGCTGTTTGAGGTAGATCAGTCAGTGTTGAAATGTATCCTTCCACATCAAGATAAGGTTGAGTCAAGTCTGCTTCGAACTAGCAGGGGTCATTCATTGGGACAAAGGTATTGTCCATTGGAACTTTTTGTTTATGTTGATGCAGTCAAGAGATATTATGTATGATTTCTTTGCTTATCCTCAATTGCATTTTATACTTGGCACTTTCAAAGTTGGGATGACGAAGACATTTTATTCTGCTACCCAAATACTTTTATCCTTTGTTACCCTTTTGAGCCTTATTTATTCTCTTTCATGCCTTTCTTTTGGAATAAGAAGTTGAGTTAGGAAATAGAAAAGAAAAATAAAAAGAAAACAAAAGAAGAAAAAGAAAAAAAAAGGAAAAGAAAGAAAAATAAAAAAGAAATAAAGAAAAAAGCAACAAAACAAAACAACTTTTAGGTTGGAACTACGTTCGACCTGATTCCTTTTAAGGATATGTAGGTAGCCTTACTCTAAGGTTCGGTCCCATCAAAATAAAAAACTAAAATTCCCCAGACTCAAAGAAACTGGGGCAGAAGTTTTAGTTTTATAAATAGATCTGATTCCAAAAGTTGTAAGTTAAAACCTCGTTCATTTTAGTTGTTTTGAGCTTTTATATCATCCTTTCTTTTTAACCCTATTCAAAATCCTACATTACGGTCCAAAGAAAGACCTTCCGACCAATCTTTGAGGATATCAAATAAAGTGTGTGGTAAAAGTATGATCTTCTTGTATCATGGGTAATACCTTGTTCTCAACACAAAGAGATAAAATGATAAAATGAGAGAGTTTTATTGGTGAAAACCCTCATGGGCACCATAAGGCGATGGTGAGTTGAGAAAAAGAGCAAAATGAGAGAGTCTTATCGGTGAAAACTCTCATGGTCACCATAAGAGGACGGTGAGTTGAGTAAAAGAGCAAAATGAGAGACGCTTGATGGTGAAAACCTTCAGAGCACTATAAGTCAACTGAGGACCGTGGATGAGATAGGACAATTGGAGCACTCAAGCCCTCTTTCACAACTTAGAGCTATAACAAGAGTTGAAGATTAGAATTTCTTGATAGATCAGGCCGCTTAATCCAAAATGCATGTCATGATCAGTAGAGCTATCCTTCAAATCAGATTAGTTTCCACTTTGTTCTTTTTCCTGGGTAAAACATTTTCTTGTTAGATACCATCTCTTCTCGTTCTTCTCCTTACTTTTGTTCCTTTTGTTTTGTTTGAGTCCCTTTTGAGTCTAATTTTGTCGAAACAAGTAATAAATGACTTCAAAATCTGCTACCAGCTTTTTAATTACACAAAGCAGAGTCTGGCAAGCACATCAAAATGGCATAAGACATGGGAGAATAGTGGGTGCACTGAGTTGATGATAATAGATGTTAATTGGGATTGATTTAAAATGCAAAGATTTGGTGAATGTTAGAATACAAGTGCAATGCATCCAGTATAAGGTATTGGACTTGAACGAATCAAGAATATTTCTTGTGATAAGGGTTGTCCGGAAAAGTGGTTGGCCGATAACAAGCATTGTCTTCCAAGTTGAAGTCCAAGTTGATCATGACAAGTGCAAGAGAAATCTCCCTCGAAGTCAAAGCCACAAACTAACCACCATGTTTAAAACTCACAAGTTTTCTTTGTCTAAAACAGGGATGAAGGCTATGTTCATATCAAAGCCTGGAATCTTGAATTTTTCAGGTGTAATGCCCCAGTTCTGCTAACGCAAAGACTATTGAGAAAATCATACCTCCTAGGCATGTTTCCTAGTTGAGAAAAACCATACCTCCTAGGAATATCCCTAGTTGAGAGGAATCTTTGGCTTTTCTTAAGTTTTGGAG
>AWOL01S0195382.1:0-11723 GCA_000715115.1 Nicotiana otophora | reverse complement strand
CGATCGCAAACAATTATCCGCAATCTCGAAGAGTAAAATGGACCCGACAGAAGTTGTTCTACGCGATCGTGAACGAATTTTCGCGATCGCGATGAATAAAAATATAAAAAACAGATCTTAAGTTCTGGAAATGGGATTTCGACCCATTTTCAACCATTTCCAATTTTTGAATCCGGGTAAGGCGATTCTTTGTCGATTTTCACGGAAAAATATTATGGTAAGTGTTCCTTATCCTATATTGATTATATTACATGATTCCATACTCATTTATATTATGAATCCGTGAAATTTTGGGAGAAAAATCAGATTTTTGTAAAATCTTCCAAAAACGAAAATTTAAGATTTGAAGGTCTATTTGACATCGGAATTTGATAATTTTTGTATGGTTGGAATCGTCTCGGAATGGGTGTTCGGATTTCGTAAGTTTTTTCGAGATTTGAGACATGGGACTCACTGTCAATTTTTAAAGTGAATTTCGGATTTTATCCGAAAAATTAGTAAATTCATATGGAATTTATTCCTACGATTTGTATGGAGTATATCGAATTGGTTGTGAATAAATTTGAAGCTTTTGGAGTCAAATTTAAAAGAAAAAGTTGTGGTCGAGTAATTGATTGAAATTGCAAAATGAGGTAAGTGTCGTGGTTAACCTTGACTTGAGGGAATAGAACCCTTAAACTATTTGTTATCTGAAATGCATGTGAACGATGTATAGGCGAGGTGACGAATGTCTATACGTCATCAAATTAATTATTTTGATAATTACTTGAAAAATCATAAATCTTTTTAAATCATGAATTAATTGTTATAATAATTGTTTCTCTCCTAGTCTTTATCAAATATTAATTCTTGAATTCCTTCAATAATTGTTACATGCTATTTGATTTATGTGTTTTAATTGTTACTTGACATTTAGCATACTAAATATTAAACTGCCTATTTTCTCCACGATTTTCACAATTAATTGCTAATTGCCATTGTTTGTTCATAAATAAACTATAATTATTGTGTGCCTTGATGCTTAATAGTTTCTCATTGGACGTGGTATTTATTGGAGTACTGTTTATTACATTTATGAGTTGTTTAAAGTTATATTGGGGGAACGGGTTGCACGTCGCAACGTAAATGAAAGTAAATATATATATTGGGGGATCGGATTGCATGCCGCAACAGACTTATTTAAAAGTCTATATTGGGGGATCAAATTGCACGCCGTAACAGACTTATTTAAAAGTCCATATTGGGGATCGGATTGCATGTCGCAACAAACTTATTTAAAAGTCTATATTGGGGGATCAGATTGCACGCCACAACAGACATATTTAAAAGTCTATATTGGACGATCGGATTACACGCCGCAACAGACTTATTTAAAAGTCTATATTGGGGGATCGGATTGCACCCCGCAATAGAGTTTTTTAAAAGTCTATATTGGGGGATCGGATTGCACGCCGCAACAGACTTATTTAAAAGTCTATATATATACTTGATTAAAATAAATATATTGGAGGATTGAAAATGAATATATTGTGGGAGCGGTTTGCCTGCTGCAACGGAAATAGGTTGAAATAATAATTGGTTATGACTGCTGAGTTGTCTTCAACTATTATAAATGAGTTACCTGATTTATTTCTATTATTTTTTGTTGTTACTAATATTGCGTACAGGTTAATGTAAGTGACCTGCCTTAGCTTCGTCACTACTTCGTCGAGGTTAGGCTCAGCACTTACCAGTAATGGGGTCGGTTGTACTGATACTACACTCTGCACTTCTTGTGCAGATTTCGGAGTTGGTCCTAGCGGCGTACCATAGACTTGCTCGGATTTCAGCTACTAGAGGAGACATGAGGTATAACTGCATGGCGTCCGCAGTTCTGAAGTTCCCGTCTACTTTACTTTAGCTGTGTGTTTGTTTTCAGACAACTTTATTTTATTTAGACCTTTATTTCTATTATTCTAGAAGCTCGTGCACTCGAGACACCAGTTCTGGGATGGTATTTAGACTCCGTTATTTCTATGGATTATTCACTACATTTTAGACTTTACTTCCGTATTTGTTTCTTTATTATTAATAAATTTAAAAATTATTTTAAAATGGATTATAGTATTCTAATGTTGGCTTGCCTAGCAAGTGAAATGTTAGGCTCCATCACGGTCCCGAAGGTGGGAATTTCGGGTCGTGACAGGCGCCATCACGACCTATAGGTGAAATTGGGTCGTGAAAAATATAGCATTAATATGTATACATATGTTGTTGCTAAAACTTAATACTTAAGTTTTAGCAACAACAACATATGAATATAGCATATATTAATATAGCATATGTTAATATAGAATTAATATGTATACATATGTTGTTGTTCTTAAGTATTAATATACCTTTTATATATATATATATATATATATATATATATATAGTTCTATAAGATGTAGTGCTATATTAATACTTAAATTTTAGCAACAACAACATATGAATATATCGTATATTAATATAGCATATGTTAATATAACATTAATATGTATACAGATATATAGATGTTCTTATAGCACTATATTACCATATGCTATATTCATATGTTGTTGCTGCTAAAACTTAAGTATTAATATAGCACTACATCTTTTATACACACACACACACACACACACACATATATATATATATAAGCTATATTAATATTTAAGAACAACAACATATGTATACATATTAATATTATATTAACATATGCTATATTAATATATGATATATTGATATGTTGTGTGTGTGTGTGTGTGTATATATATATATATATAATACTTAAGTTTTAGCAACAACATATGTATACATATTAATGCTATATTAACATATGCTATATTAATATATGCTATTTTCATATGTTGTTATTGCTAAAACATAAATATTAATATAGCACTAAATCTTATAGAAATATACACTTTGTTTTCAAATGTATTATAGTAAGTTTTAATCGAATATAATTATATTTTCAATTGATCCACTGATGAAGTATCCGAGCAAAGTATGAATAAAGTGATTGAGAATAAACAATTCAAGATTATGTGTGTGGGTGTGTATATATATTTATATATATGTGTGTGTGTGTGTGTGTGTGTGTGCGGGCGCGCGCACGCGTGTGTGTGTTTGTGTGTGTGTGTATATAAATATAAAATTAATTAAATATTGAATATTACAATTTAGGATGTTAAATCAATTAAACATTATATACATATATGTATAGTGTGCATATAAAAGTAATCTAAACACACACACACACACACACACACACACACACACACACACACATATATATATATATATATATATATACACCAATTAAGTATTAAAATTTATTTATTTAAAAACTATTTATATAAATTGACTAAAACCGACTGACTTCGGTCTGTTTCTTCATTAAATTAATATTTTAAAAAAATTAAAATTTAAATACTGACCGAATGTTGTCGGTATTTGTGAGGTCTAACGGTCAAATATTATTTTAACAATACCGACCGAAATCTGTCGAAAATCTGTTAATTAGACCAGAGACCAGACGGGTTTCTTCCACATTTTATCTTTTCACTCTTTCTCTCTTCTATCTCCCTTCCATCTCCCTTCCCCACGCATTTATGGCCTAATCCCATCCAAAATCAAGTCACCCACCCCCAAACAACGAAGTCCCACCTCTTCTCTCTCATGCCTAAGGCCCCAACTGCCGCCACCACTCCTGCGCTGCCTCCACCACCACCACCATTTTCCCTCCTGGCGGCACCACCACTGCCATTATTGTTCAAGGTTTATAATTTTATGCAATTATTTAGGGTTTTTGTCTATTTATGATTTCTGTGACTAAATAGGGTTTTTGAACTACATTAGATTTAGATTTAGAATTGAACTACCTAAAATTATAATTCTTTAGGGTTTTTGGTTTGAACTACATTATATTTAGAATTAAGGTATAAATTATGAACAATTTTAAATTATGAACATATGGTTCTTAATAGAATTCAAATTAATGCATTTAAATTATTTAATGTATAAATTAATTTAAGGTATAAATTATGAACTTAAGGGTATAAATAACGAACTACCTTAAGTTATGAACTTATGGTTCTTAATAGAACTCAAATTAATGCATTTAAATTATTTAATGTATAAATTAATTTAAGGTATAAATTATGAACTTAAGGGTATAAATACCGAACTACCTTAAGTTATGAACTTATGGTTCTTAATAGAACTCAAATTAATGCATTTAAATTATTTAATGTATAAATTAATTTAAGGTATAAATTATGAACTTAAGGGTATAAATACCGAACTACCTTAAGTTATGAACTTATGGTTCTTAATAGAACTCAAATTAATGCATTTAAATTATTTAATATATAAATTATGAACTACAATATCAATTAATATAATTGAATTAGTCTAATTGAATGGCTTGACTAATTCATTGTCTAGAGAGTCTAATTATATGATTAATGATAGGGTTAGAATAATAAATTGCAAGGATAAAGCAATCTTATTATATGGATTTTTTAAATAAATTATATCAAACTTAAAATAAATTACAAGGATATATTAAGCTAGTTCTGAATCTAATACTAAGTGTAACGATACAATCTAAGCTAATTGAATTCATTTATAGGTATATTTGAACTTTCAAATTAATATAACATGTAATTTATTTGTTCTCTGTGTAGATGAAATATCGTAGTTGGATGTATAATAGGAAATATCCTAATTGTCGATTTTTGAGGGAGGAATTTATAGAAGGGGTTAACTAATTTATTAGGCATGCAATGTCACTTGAACCATTTCAATTCGGAGGGATGATTAGGTGTCCTTGTGTGAAGTGCAAGTGTTTGCATTTTTTTGGTTTGGAGGATGTTAAGACTCATCTTTATTAAAAAAAAAGGTTTATTGATAATTATTTTATATGGACTAGTCATGTAGAGGTTGATGGTAGTGATAGTGTATTTCATAGCATAGTTGTTGATGAAAGTAGTAGGTCGGTGGGGAATAACATTTAACATCCTAGATACCATGAAATGGTTGCAGATGCTTTTGTGATGCACTTCGAGTTTTAACCCCATGAAAGTGTTGAACAAGCTCCTAACGAAGAGGCAACCTTGTGAGNTATATATATATATATAATACTTAAGTTTTAGCAACAACATATGTATACATATTAATGCTATATTAACATATGCTATATTAATATATGCTATTTTCATATGTTGTTATTGCTAAAACATAAATATTAATATAGCACTAAATCTTATAGAAATATACACTTTGTTTTCAAATGTATTATAGTAAGTTTTAATCGAATATAATTATATTTTCAATTGATCCACTGATGAAGTATCCGAGCAAAGTATGAATAAAGTGATTGAGAATAAACAATTCAAGATTATGTGTGTGGGTGTGTATATATATTTATATATATGTGTGTGTGTGTGTGTGTGTGTGTGCGGGCGCGCGCACGCGTGTGTGTGTTTGTGTGTGTGTGTATATAAATATAAAATTAATTAAATATTGAATATTACAATTTAGGATGTTAAATCAATTAAACATTATATACATATATGTATAGTGTGCATATAAAAGTAATCTAAACACACACACACACACACACACACACACACACACACACACACATATATATATATATATATATATATACACCAATTAAGTATTAAAATTTATTTATTTAAAAACTATTTATATAAATTGACTAAAACCGACTGACTTCGGTCTGTTTCTTCATTAAATTAATATTTTAAAAAAATTAAAATTTAAATACTGACCGAATGTTGTCGGTATTTGTGAGGTCTAACGGTCAAATATTATTTTAACAATACCGACCGAAATCTGTCGAAAATCTGTTAATTAGACCAGAGACCAGACGGGTTTCTTCCACATTTTATCTTTTCACTCTTTCTCTCTTCTATCTCCCTTCCATCTCCCTTCCCCACGCATTTATGGCCTAATCCCATCCAAAATCAAGTCACCCACCCCCAAACAACGAAGTCCCACCTCTTCTCTCTCATGCCTAAGGCCCCAACTGCCGCCACCACTCCTGCGCTGCCTCCACCACCACCACCATTTTCCCTCCTGGCGGCACCACCACTGCCATTATTGTTCAAGGTTTATAATTTTATGCAATTATTTAGGGTTTTTGTCTATTTATGATTTCTGTGACTAAATAGGGTTTTTGAACTACATTAGATTTAGATTTAGAATTGAACTACCTAAAATTATAATTCTTTAGGGTTTTTGGTTTGAACTACATTATATTTAGAATTAAGGTATAAATTATGAACAATTTTAAATTATGAACATATGGTTCTTAATAGAATTCAAATTAATGCATTTAAATTATTTAATGTATAAATTAATTTAAGGTATAAATTATGAACTTAAGGGTATAAATAACGAACTACCTTAAGTTATGAACTTATGGTTCTTAATAGAACTCAAATTAATGCATTTAAATTATTTAATATATAAATTATGAACTACAATATCAATTAATATAATTGAATTAGTCTAATTGAATGGCTTGACTAATTCATTGTCTAGAGAGTCTAATTATATGATTAATGATAGGGTTAGAATAATAAATTGCAAGGATAAAGCAATCTTATTATATGGATTTTTTAAATAAATTATATCAAACTTAAAATAAATTACAAGGATATATTAAGCTAGTTCTGAATCTAATACTAAGTGTAACGATACAATCTAAGCTAATTGAATTCATTTATAGGTATATTTGAACTTTCAAATTAATATAACATGTAATTTATTTGTTCTCTGTGTAGATGAAATATCGTAGTTGGATGTATAATAGGAAATATCCTAATTGTCGATTTTTGAGGGAGGAATTTATAGAAGGGGTTAACTAATTTATTAGGCATGCAATGTCACTTGAACCATTTCAATTCGGAGGGATGATTAGGTGTCCTTGTGTGAAGTGCAAGTGTTTGCATTTTTTTGGTTTGGAGGATGTTAAGACTCATCTTTATTAAAAAAAAAGGTTTATTGATAATTATTTTATATGGACTAGTCATGTAGAGGTTGATGGTAGTGATAGTGTATTTCATAGCATAGTTGTTGATGAAAGTAGTAGGTCGGTGGGGAATAACATTTAACATCCTAGATACCATGAAATGGTTGCAGATGCTTTTGTGATGCACTTCGAGTTTTAACCCCATGAAAGTGTTGAACAAGCTCCTAACGAAGAGGCAACCTTGTGAGTGAACTAGTTGACCCAACTTTCAGCATACCTGAAGATTTCTATAAGGCTAAAAGATTGGTTTCTAAGTTAAGACTCTCGTGTCTAATAATTGATTGTTGTGAAGATGGTTGCATATTGTATTATAAGGGTGATACAGATTTAGAAAGTTATAAATTTTGTGAAAAACCTCGTTTTAAGCAGGTTTCCAGCAGGAAGAAGGTTGCTGTGAAGTCAATGCATTACTTACCTCTTATTCCTAGATTAAAGAGGTTGTACGCATAGATGAGTTCCGCTCCTCATATGCGATGGCACTATGAAAATAGAAGGCCGCCTGGTGTTATGTGTCATCCTTCAGATGGGAAAGCTTGGAAGTATTTTGATAGGACGTATCCGGATTATGCTAGTGAACCGAGGAATGTTCGGTTGGGTTTGTGTGCTGATGGTTTCACTCCATTTTCTGTTTCTGCAATACCATATTCATGCTGGCCAGTATTTATTACGCCGTATAATCTTCCGCCTGAAATGTGTATGAATAGTCCATATATTTCTTAAATTGTGTTATTCCTGGTCCCCGCAATCCAAAGAGTTTTATTGATGTATATTTGGAATCTCTGATTGATGAGCTAAAATAGTTATGGTATGATGGAGTTGAGACATATGACATATCAACTAAGCAAAATTTCAACTTGCGTGCTAACTTAATGTATACCATTAATGATTTGCCTGCGTATGGAATGTTGTCTGGGTGGATGACTGCTGGAAAGTTAGCATGTCCTTACTGCATGAAAAATGGTAAAGCATTCACTTTAAGACATGGCCGAAAGCAGTCATGGTTTGATTATCATCGTCAGTTCTGTCAGTTGATCATGAGTTCAGAAGGATGAAGAACGCATTCAAAAAGAATACATTTGAACGTGATTTGCCACCTCCAATTTTGTCCGGTGAGGAAATTTGGGATAGGGTTCAAAACTTCACTAAAGTTACCGAGGCCCCAGCTTCTAGATTTCCTGGATATGGTGTTACTCATAACTGGACAAAACAGTGTGGGAGTTTCCATATTAGAGGGATAATCTTCTCCGACACAATCTTGATATCATGCATATTGAGAAGAACTATTTTGACAATTTTCTCAACACAATGATGGATGATAAGAATAAGACAAAAGATAACCCGAAGGCTAGACTAGACTTATAAGAATATTGTAGGCGACCTGAATTACATTTGCAGTCTATGAACACTGGTAAGGTGAGCCCAAGGCCAGCTACACATTCATTTTGGAACAAAGACAGCAGATTTGTGAGTGGGTTGCAAACCTAAAGATGCCCGAGGGCTATGCTTCGAACCTGGGAAGACGTGCCGATATGGTTGAAGGGAAGCTGACTCATATGAAAAGTCATGACTATCATATCTTCATGGAAACCTTAATCCCTATTGAATTTTGTGGTTTGCCTGAAAATATATGGAAACCTATCACAGAGATAAGTTTGTTCTTCAAAGACTTATGTTCTACCACATTAAGGGAAGAAAACCTATTTCAAATGAATCAGAACATTCCTGTAATCAGTAATAAGCTGGAAAGGATTTTTCTATGTGGTTTCTTTAATGTGATGGAACACCTTCCAATTCACCTTGTACACGAGACGCAACTTGAAGGGCCGGTTCAATGCAGGTGGATGTATCCATTCGAGAGGTAATGATCTGTCATGACCCGGAATTCCCACCTTCGGGACCGTGATGACGCCTAACATTTCACTTGCTAGGCAAGCTAGTGTTAGAGGATTCTTAAAACCAATTATAGTCAATTTCAATAACAGAATCAATTAAACTAAATAGAAGCAAAAACTAAAATGTGAAATAACATAAAGCCCATAATATCTGATACAATTCGGATCTGGAGTCACAACTCATGAGCTTCAAAGATTTTCTACAAATAGAGTCTGAAAGAAATACAATTGTTCTGAATGAAAAGAAATAGTAAAATAGGGGAGATAGAAGGGGAATCCAAGATCTGCGGACACCAGCAGATCTACCTTGAGTCTCCTAATCAGCAAGTCCAAGCTGCTAAGTCTTACGATCAACTAGGACTGGTACCAAAATCTGCACAAGAAGTGCAGAGTGTAGTGTGAGTACAACCGACCCAATGTACTCGTAAGTGTTGAGCCTAACCTCGACGAAGTAGTGACGAGGCTATGACAAGAAACCCACATAATACACATGTGCAAATAACAGTATATGTACAAGAAAACAACAATAACAACTAAACATGTACTATTGGGAGGGGGACATGCTAAAGGGGCACAAGATATAAGAGATACATGGGAAATGATAACCAGAACAGTCAACATACTTTTAACATGTGAAAACAACTAAACACAATGAAGAAACTTTGCACGGCATCACCCTTCATGATTTTACTCTCTACCTCACAATGAAAATCAATAGATACGGCACGACATCACCCTTCGTGCATTAATTCTCATATCATGGCACGGCATCACCCTTCGTGCATTGACACTCACAATATGGCACATCATCACCCTTCATGCATTAACACTCACAATATGGCACGACATCACCCTTCGTGCATTAACACTCACAATATGGCACGATATCACCCTTCGTGCATTAACACTCTCCCTTACCACATAACAATGAACAAGTAATAGCAAGGAGATAGAATCAACAAGAACAAGCCTTACCTCAATAATGGTTCCACAATACCAATCTCATCTTTGGAATCAATACTCAATTATCACAAAAGCCCGTAAACACAATAAGAACGATCAATTTAGTAAGTAACTAGTCTAAGCATGGATAACAAGATCAAAGTAAGAAATAAACTAGCAGGAACAAGTTCCACCCGCATGCTTTAACCCGACAACAAAGAATAAGTACTTTTCACCTCACATATACGTTGTACCCAACATCTAAACATGTAGCAAATAGACAAACAAGTCCTAATCCCTCAATTCAAGGTTAACCACGACACTTACCTCGCTCCAAACGGTCCACTCAAAGCTCAATCACAACTTTGCCTTTCAAACAAGCCTCTGAACCAATAGAATCTAGCAAATTACTAACCAAACGGTTCAAATTAAGCCTTAGGAACTACCCACGATTGCAAAGGATTTAATTTAGGTCATTATTGAAAAGGTCAACAAAAGTGAACTCCCGGGCCCGCTTAGTCCAATCCCGAAATTCGGACCAAAACCCGATTACCCATTCACCCCGAGCCCGGTTATGTAATTTGTTTTGGACTCCGACCTCAATTTAAGTTCTAAATCTCCATTTTATAAAAATCCCTAATTCTACCCAAACCCCCAATTTCCGCCATGAAAACACAAGAATTTTGGTTGAAATCTTAGGAAATGTAGTGAAAGATTGAAAGTAACTAGTTTAGAATCACTTACCAATTATTTGAGGAAGAAAGGTTCTTTGAAAGATCGCCTCTAGGGTTTCTTGTTTTGAAAATTTGAGAGAATGAACCAAAATCTCGTCTAAGTCCCATTTTGATCAGTTGCAGATGTCGCATTTGTGAACTAGGGTTCGTAAATGCGAACACCAAAAATGCGAAGTCCTTCCCATCTTTGCTTTCATCGCAAATGCGATGACTTTTTTGCAATTGCGAACATTGATCTTCCGCAATTGTGACCAAGCCTACCCCAGCCCCACTTCGCAAATGCGAAGTGTTGTTCGCAAATGAGAACTCTGGCCTCCGACCTCTTGATCGCAAATATGAACTTATGCTGACCTAGGTACTCTTCGCAAATGCGAGCTTGGAAAGATTTGGGATGTTTGCAAATGCGAACACTGATTTTGCAATTGCGAGATCAGAGACCAGTACCAGAAATTGAAGAACACAAGCTGAGTTCTAAGTCTAAACCACTCTGTAGCTTATCCAAAACTCACCCGAGCCCTCGAGACTCTAAACCAATTATGCACACAAGTCTAAAATCATCATACGAACTTGCCCGCATGATTGAATCGCCAAAATAACACTTACAACTACGGATTTAGCATCAAATCAAAGGAAATTTTATATAAAACTCTTGAACTTCTAATTTCACAACCGGACATTCGAATCACGTCAAACCAACTTTGTTTCTCAACAAATTTGACAGACAAGTCATAAATATAGTACTGGACCTATACCGGGTTTCGGAACTAAAATACGGACCCGATATCAATAAAGTCAAATATTGGTCAAACTTTCAAAGTCATTAAGCTTTCAAACTTTTAAATTTCAACAAAGTCTGATAACTAGGGCTAGGGACTTCCGAATTCGATTTCGGGCATACGCCAAGTCCCAAATCACGATTTGGACCCACCAGGGCCATCAAAATACGAATCTGGGTCTGTTTGCTCAAAACATTGACCGAAGTCAGCTCAAATTGATTTTAAGGTAAAAATTTCATATTTTCTCAGTTTTTAACATAAAAGCTTTTTTCGGAAAAACACCCGGACTGTGCATGCAAATCGAGGA
>AWOL01S0195342.1:0-15477 GCA_000715115.1 Nicotiana otophora | reverse complement strand
GCGATTCACAAACCCCTATCTCCCATTTTGATCTTAGCAAACGCGATCCAACGTCCGCGATCGCGATGCACACTGTTGTAGCCAAAACCCAGCAATTACAAATGGCTTAAAAATGGTCTGAACCTACCCCGAAACTCACCCGAGCCCCTCGGGACCCTGTCCGAACATATCAATAAGTTCCAATACCTTATACAAACTTATCCAAAGGCTCGAAACGCCACAAATAACATAAAAATCATGAATCGACGATAAAAAATCTTTCTTTCAACTTTCAAACTTTGACGAACCTGTCCGAATCATATCAAAATATTCCGAAATGACGCCAAACTTTACGCACAAGTCACAAAATCACGATATGAACATATTCCAAGGCTCGGAACCCCAAACGGACATCGATATCAGTGAAGTCCACCTCAAACAAAACTTAGGAAATTCTAAAATCTTCAAATTCCAAACTTTCCATAATAAGCGTTGAAATACTCCCGGGCGACCCGATAGTCAACCCGAACATACGCCCAAATCCGAAATCATCATACGAACCTATTGAAACCTTCAAAGCCCGATTCCGAGTTTGTTTACTCAAAAGTCAAACCTTAGTCAATTCTTCCAACTTAAAGCTTCCGAAATTAGTATTTTTCATCTGAATCAACTCTGAACTTCCCGAAATTCGATTCTGACTGCGCGTACAAGTCATAAAAATGAAGTGAAGCTACCCAAGACCTCAAACCGCCGAGCGACATGCTAGAGCTCAAAACGACCGATCGGGTCGTTACAGTAAGCCCCTAACATAGTAAAAATTGTACTCATATCCATTATAAAACTTTGCATGAAAGCTTAAGGGTGAAATCTTACCCGGTTAGTTGAAGACCTTGTCAGTAGCTTCCCTGAATCTCCAAGATTGAGAGCCCGTTTGGCCAAGCTGTCAAAAACTGCTAATTTTGAAAAGTACTTTTTTCAGAAGTGCTTTATCCAAAAGTACTTTTGAAAAAAAAATAGTTTGTGTTTTGTCAATTTATTTAATAAGTACTTTTTACAATATTTGGTAAACAAATTATGTTTGGTCAATCTTTCTAAAAAGTGCTTTTGAGTGTCAAATTACCAAAAAAGATAGTACCAAGGTCTTAAAATTATTTTAAAGAGAAAAATAAACTTAAATATTTATTGTAAGAGATTTTTGTTATTATTTATTTTATTTAATTAAAATATAAAACATAAAGTAAACATATATATCAAAGATTTAAATCAATATAACATATATAGTTATACCAAAGCATATAATATTATCTAGTATACTTGCTTATTGTTTACATGATTTGAATAATCAAAATACATCAGTATGAATTAGACGTCTAACCCACAAATTACTGTATATTGATAATCCACCATGAAATGTCACTCACACATGATAACATCTCTCAATAATTTCATCTCTTATTCTATCATAAAACGCCTCCATATTAGTAGAAAACTTGCCTTGCATTTCTAGAGGAATACCAGAAGGCTCATTTCCTTCCTCAATCTCTACAATAATGTCTTCATTAGCATAATAGGTGAATTTCTTATCAGTAGAAAAATATCATCGGATGAAATTATGTATAGCCATGGTAGATATAATAAGATGATTCTGGGTGTCAAATTTGAAAGTTGACATTGAGCGTAAAATAGAAATATTTTTAAATATATAAAAGTTATTATTTTTGTAAAAAAAAAAAAAAGTTAATTAAGTATGTTTATATTCAAATTCAAAAAGAATAACTAATTATTAACAACACATAATGCAAAATTTATTTATTTTTTAAAATTTAAATTCAAAAAATAATAATTATTACCTAACCTAACTAACTTTATCCTAAATTGCCAAGTGGCCTATTACAGGACATTACACAAAGAAAAAAAATCAAATACAAGAAAAGTCAATAAAGAATTTGGAAAGTTACAATATGATTCATGTATATTATATCTTAAATTTAAAAGAATGGTAAAAACTAGAAACAAAAATAAATAAATAAAGCTTAAATAAGAAAGGGATAATTTGAAAAATATAAATTTATGGTGAAGAAAGTTTTGTCTAGAAAAAAATAATTTTCTGCTTCTGCTTCTCCATCTTGGAAAAAGCTAAAATTTTTTGTTTCTTCCCAAAAGCCGAAAAACTGCTTCTGCTACTGGCCAAAAGTACTTCTCCGTCTTGGCCAAATATCTTAATTTTGTTTTTTAAAAAAAGTACTTTTTGTTGGAAAAAGTACTTTTGGCCTCCTAGAAGCTTGGCCAAACATGCTCTGAGCAAGAAATTGAGTAGAAATGATAGAGCTCTCTCCTTCTCTTTCTAGAGTGTTCCCTCTCTCTAAAAATATCATATTATGCCTTCTACAATGACCCCTTAGGCTTTTTAAAAAAATAGAATCAGATAAAATTGCTCAAAGTTTAACACTCTAAGTCGGGTCTGCGAACATGGAAAGGACCGCAGAACAGGTATGTGATCTGCAAAATGGTCCTCCAAATATGCGTTGGGTCTGGTCAGGTCCACGATGGATTCGCGGTCAGCAGAAGATTCTACGGTCACACAATGGAACACGAAGTCTGCTTCCAAAAATTCTTGTGCCGATTATGCGACGGATACACGATCCATGAAATGGCTATGTGATCCGCATAACCACCGTAACATGTCCCTCAGAATTAAGTTGCTTCTGAATCGTTCCGCGATGGTTCTGTGGTCAGCGAAACCGATCTGTGGTTCGCATAATTGATCGTAGAATCGCCCTTTTTGCAAATTCTAACTACCTACTTTACAATGCCTTGCACAGTCCATAAATTCGTATTACAACCTTCCAAACAAGTTAGCTTGACTTGGCACTATAAAATATTAAATCCTTGGCAAACTTTTACGGAGCTTTACATCCTCCTCCTCTTAGGATCATCCATCCTCGAATGAGGGTTAGAGACCTCCATAGACACCCAATATGACTTAACTCTTCATTTATACACCAAAAGTTTCAAAATTCTCTAACGCCCCAAATTTCCAAAAAATTCGACAGAGTTTCCTCTGTATTTGGGCCTATCCACCTGTCAGAGAGCCCTAGAAACCAATCCTAATAACATATTCATAATACAATAATATGTCATAAACATGAAACAACATCAACTATAACATTATAAGCATTTCATTTCAAAAAGGACATCTTAGCATAAACTGTACAAGTTTGAACATAACTTATAGAATGTAAGCTTCTAGCATTGTTTTCGTAACCACTCGACCGGTCGTTTTAAACTATAGCGTCATTCAAAGGTTTGAGGTCTTGAGTAGCTTCACTTAAAGAATTATTACTTGTACATGTGGTCGGAATTGAATTTCTGAAAAAGTCAGTGTTGATTCGGAAGTAAAATTCTAATTTCGGAACTTTAAGTTGGAAGAATGAACTAAGGTTTGACTTTTGAATAAACAATCTCGGAATTGGGATTTGAAGGTTTCAATAGGTCCGTATGATAATTTTGTACTTGGGCGTATATTCGGATTGAGTATCGGGTGGTCCGGAAGTATTTCGACACTTAATATGGAAAGTTGGCATTTTGAAAGTTTTAGAATTTCTTAAGTTTGATTTGAAGTGGAATTTGGTATTATCGATGTCCATTTGAGGTTTTATACCTTGGAATAGGTTCGTATAGTGATTTATGACTTGTGTGTAAAGTTTGGCGCCATTCCGGAATGTTTAAGAATGAATCAGACGCGTTTGTCGAAGTTTGAATGTTTAAAGAAAGGTTTCGATCGTCGATTCGTAGTTTTGATATTGTTTGGTGTAATTTGATGCCTCGGGTAGGTTCGTGTTATATTTTGGGATAATTTTTTTATACTTGGACGTGGTCCTGGGGGCCTCGAGTGTGATTCGGAGGTGTTTGGGTTGTGTCGCGCTGGTATTTGATGTTTCAGCGTCGTTTCTTTGGGCATAAAGGGAAATATATTGCCAGTTTTTGGGGTGAAGTTTTGTTCTTCGCAAACACGAAGAGGTTCCGCGAACACGAACGTGAAGGTCTCTCGCGAAGGCAATGAAGAAAAATCATCTCGACAGTGTTTTAAACCGAGAATTTTAGCATTTTGGGCATATCTTGAGTTCTAAAGCTCCGTTTGAGGTGATGTTCGCGGCGTTGATCTCGTATCAACAAGAAGGTAAATATCTGACTTTTATTGTGATGTTTATCCATGATTATTTCCGTTCGATATTATTTTTATCCGTATTTGGATTATAGAAATTGGGAGTTTGAGCCCCAAAGTTGAGAAATGGTAAATCCTTGATTTGAGAGTCTATTCATGGATGAAATTGGATGATTTGCTGGATATAGACCATATGAGTTATGGGTAATATGTATTTTCAATAATTTTCGGAATCCGGGTATGTGGTTGTGAAGGTTGACTTTATTGACTTTTCGAGCGGAATTGAGAATTATTATGAATTGATTGATTGTAATCATTAGAGTATATTTTGATTGTTTTGCACATTTTGTGACTAGTTTCGGATCGTTTGGCTTTGAATTGAAGAGTTAGTGCGGCATTGGAGCTGGTTATGGAACTTCCGAGCGAGGTAAGTCTCCTACCTAACCTTGTGAGGGAGAAACTACCCCTAGGTGATATTTATTATTATGTGCAACTAATTGTGGGTGCTACACACGAAGGGGTGACGAAAGTCCATACGTACCTAAAGCATGTTTATGTCCGAGTAGACTTAGGACTTTATCATGTAATATTTGAATTGGTAGGACTCATTTTGCTACCTAAATTAATTGAAATTTTAACTGAAATTGATTTAGAAATATATAAATATATTAGACCGAGTTTTATCACCTTGAGTTGTTGCCAAGATATTTGATAAATATAAAGGGTTATATTTATTATTGTGCCAATGTATTGTATTGTAAGCACGTGTATCGTATTTTGATAATTTCCTTCCTCTCTTATGGAGCCGGCCGAACAGTAGTATAATAGATGCATCTATGGTTCGTGCTGCTCCACCCTCTGCAGTGTACACATTATTTTGGATCGGGCCAAACGACCTCGGCATAATCGTGCGTTATATCGCTAGCAGACTGAACATTTATGAGATTATCATTCCACTGATGTCAGGCAGTTTATATGGTACTTCTTATCCGTTTGTTACTAGTACTTGATACATCTGAGCTGATGAAGTAGAATACAAGACAAAGTAATTCATACTTTAAAAGAAATATTTGGAAGTTTAGGTAACTTATAGATTTACCCCATTATAGCTGTGTGGTTCACATTGCTTATTAGTTTATTATATTGCTTGTTGGACCTCTAGTAAGTATCGATGTCGACCCCTCGTCAGTATCTCTCCGGGATTAGGCTAGATACTTACTGGGTACGCGTTGATTTAGGTACTCATGGCGCACTTCTACACTAAATGGTGCAGGATCTGACAGGTTCATTTGATGATCATTTTGGCACGTAGGCGCAGCTGTTGAGGAGACTTCGTGTGAGCTGCATCCCAGGCTACGCATCCCAGTCCAGAGAGTCCCCATCGTACTATTTATTTTATCCTATCTTATTTACATTCCAAACAGATGTTGTATTATTATTGTGCTCCTTAGTAAATGCCCATGCACTTGTGACACCGGGTTTTGGGATATACTAGTTGATGTTTACGGTTCTGTATATGATCATCGCCTTTTGTTTCTCTTATAAACTATAATTTTGTACATTTCCGTGGATTTAAAAGTGTAAATTTCCTTTTCTTATTAAAATTTGTGATTTCGAAAGTAATAAATTGAGTAATTAAATTGATAAATCACCGTTGGCTTGTCTGACGGCGGCGTTAGGTGCCATCACGACCTATAGTGAATTTTGGGTCGTGACACTTTTAAACACAACCATTTGGTTATACAAACAAATGGGGATATTTCCTCTTCATATCTTCCTTGGCCTCCCAGGTGGCCTCTTCAACTTGTTGGTTTCTCCATAGCATATGACGACCTGATAGGTCGTTTTGAGTACTAGCCTTTATTTTCGTATTTTGAGACCTCTATTAGCTTCATTTGATATTTCTTAATTTACGTGCGTGGTTCGTGATGTTTTCCAAAACGTTTTTACGTAAAAATTTGAAGAAAAAATGATTTTGACTTAAAATGACATTTGGGTTGACCACGGTCCACATTCTTGGTAAACGACCTAGGATTATTATTTTGACGATTTGGGTAGGTTCATTTGATATTTTTGGACTTGTACTTCCTTTTGTTTGGGGTCTGGGCTGACCCGAGCATATTTCGGCGCGTTATGTGAAAAATTATGAAAATGAGTTTTAAAGTTGAAATCATGAGTTTTGATTATCGAGTATTGTTATTTGATGTTATTTTAATGATTTGATGTAGAGAGCAAGTTTTTAGAGTGATGTTACACTTGTGTGCATGTTTGGTTTGGAGCCCGAAGGACTCGGGTGAGTTTCGGATGTATTACGGAAGAATTTTGTTGTTAGTTGAACTGCTGGTGTCTTTCCAGTTCTGGTGTTCTATCGCAGATCTCGCATTTCCGAGATCTGACTTACAAATGCGAGCCTTGTTTTTGTGGTCAAGATATCGCATTTGCAAGCATGGGCTGGGGGCTGGGTCTTCGCATTTGCGAAAAGTAATTCGCATTTGTGAAGTCCGTTGTGTTCGCTTTTGGGACAAGGACATCGCATTTGTGATGAAGTTAGTGTTGGGTATAATTTAGCGATTTCGTAAAATTGAGATTTAGACCTAAAATTGAGATCGGATTTCGAAACAAATCACATAATCGGGCTCGGGAGTGAATGGATAATCGGATTTTCGTCTGGATCTTGGATTTTAACCAAGCGAGCATGGGGTTGACTTTTGTTGACTTTTTTAATTTCATCAAAGATTGAACCTTTTTTATTTGTGGGTAGTTTCTAAAACTTATTTTGATTGTTTGAATGATATTTGGCTAGATTTGGTTGGTTTGGAGGCTTGTTCGAAGGGCAAGGTGGTGGTTGGTTGATTGATTTGGTTGCAGAGTGAGGTAAGTGTCATGTCTAACTTTGATTTAAGCGAATTAAGACTTGGTTGTCTATTTGTTATGTGAATTCATGTGGGCAAATAACGTATATGCAAGGTGACGAGTGTATATGCATCGTCACGGGTTAAAACATGCAGGTTAGAATATTTATTTATTGTTTTCAATTATCTCATGCCTTTATTTAATTCACGTTCTTACTTGTTGAATGCTTTTAATTGTTACTTGCCTTTACTTGTTAAATTCATGCCTTTACCGTTACATGCCTTAATTGCGAGTAGAATTTGTCAAATTTCTACGAGTATTATTGTCCTTGTAGGTTAATAACCCAGATAAATTAATAAGTAGAGTTGATTGAAGAATTCAACAGGATTGTTACTTAACCATGACTTTGTAATATTATTTCTTATTGAATTAAAATCCTCGTGCTAAGTGTGCGTGTTAATTAGTTTTTCTTTTAATTACAATTATCATTAGTAGAATTAATCAAACAAAAATCACCTTGAAATTGTTCTTGACTCAATAAATTATAATTTGCTTTATTTAGTTGATAATTGATCACAAGTCCTCGTGGGAATGATACTCTACTCACTCTTTATTGCTTGATTGACCACGTATACTTGCGTACGATTTAGGGCAACAGGTTGTGCGCCGCAACAAAGTATGATGTTGTAACACTCCGTAAATTCGGACTAGATGTGGACATGTTAAATGAGTATTAATGTGACATCTTAGACATATGAAGTCCTACCGGGATGAGTATGGGTGGAAATAGTCGTTTGGAATCAAGACGGAGAGTGAGGTGTATAAGATTCGATAAAATCGACTAAGTTTATGGAAGGTTTTTCTTCTAGACGTACTCCATAAATTTCCATTGGGAATTTGGAAAAACATAAAACACAAAAGTTTTAGTACTTTGAAATATATTTCCATAAATATATTGTGGATCTCCAACGGATTTCTGACCAAAACGTTATATGCGTTTTACTGGACAATGCACAGTATGCACGCCTAGGTGTGCGCCAAGATGGTCCCGTGCCTGGCCGCACACTTGTGGCAGTGCTACTGCCCTATTGTGCGTCCAGGTGCGTGAGAGAACACCCAAGGGTCATTTTTAAAGCCCTACTTCGTCCCCCACACCCCAAAACACAAAAACTTGCTCTAGAAAGGGAAGCTCTCAAGAACCTAACTCCTCAAAGGTCCCTCCACTATCCAAGGTAAGTTCTAATGGTGATTCTAAGTTAATTTCAATTCCCCAAAAACTTATTAACATGGGTAAACCTGCCAAATCATTAGATATTTGATTGAGACATCATTGTTGAGAGAAGAAACCCTAGAACTCTAATTCAAGAGGTTTGAATGTCAAAAGGTAATATCTTCACCCTCTAATTGATTATAGCATTGGATTAATGATTATAGACTCTAAGTTCATAAGATATGAGTTGATGGGTTTGATATAAAAGCATGAACGATTATAGGTTTGGGTTGTTGATTGTTGATTATTGATTAAGGGTATTGTTTATCTTATGGGTGATGAAGAATGATATTGATTATAAGAAATTTGAGATTTTAGAATTTATCTAGGAGCAAGAGAATGGGTTGTTGGGTGTAGAAATACCATTAATGAGGGCTATGAGGCTTTACGCCCATAAGGTGTTTGGTAAAATGTCTAAGTGACCAAAACATGAGTATTATTGCTAATATGGAATCCCTTTGACTTGTATTGATAGAGATTAAAGTTGAAAGGGTTGGTGAACATTGTATTACGCACAAGAGTAGCAAGTTAAAGTATGTGAGGCTAACTCTCTATGTTTGGGAATGTTAATGATTCTCCCTACGTTATGTTTCTTTTACGGCGTTACTCCCTAGTTCCTTGAATAGTTGCAGAACTTCTATTATCTAGCATCATAACTCGTTCATGACTTTCATTCTGAACGTTGTGAGCTCAGTGCGTAATCAATATAAACTTGGGTTTTATGCCCATGAGTCTCAGTCTAGATTACTCAGCATGTCATAAACAATTGAAGTTTCAGTTTTCATAATTAGTTCAAGAGTACATGTCTTGGTCTAGTCCTATTAGTATTCCAGTATCATGTAACTCAATATGATTCACTATTTCAGCATCACATATTGTTGTATGATTCTCAATTCCTGAATTTAAGTCCCTGAATGTTGAACACATGTATTTGGGTCTGAGGCCGTAGTTTATATGCTTTATACATATTTGGGCATGAGGCCATAGTTTATGTTTTATGCATGTTTGGGCCCGAGACTGTAGTTATGTATTCGTATACTTGGGCGTAAGGCCGTAGCTTGTGCACATATATATTGGGCCCGATGTCGTAGTTTATTTAGATAGATAGGTTGTTCATCATTCAGAAGAGGGAGTATTCATATCCTTACTTCCTTTGTTCTGTTCTGTTCTGTTATCAGTTATCAATTTCTTTGTTCAGTTCAGTTATCAGTTATCAGTTCCTTTGTTCAGTTCAGTTATCAGTTATCATTTCAGTTTCAGTTTCAACAGTTATCATTTCAGGTATCAATTATCAGTTCTCGATTATTAGCTTAGTTTCAGTTTTAACATTTACAGTTATTTCTTTCAGTTGCTTTACATACTAGTGCAATTCAAATGTACTAACGTCCCTTTTGCATGGGGCCTGCATCTCACGATACAGGTAATGATTTACATGTCGACGATTCAGAGCACTAGGAGTCTCGTACCAGCTATTTGGTGACCCCCAATTCTTTCGGGGCATTATCATTACCATACAGTCTTCAGTATTTTCATATAGTCGGTGTTTTCAGTACTTCATTAGAGGATTTATAGACTAAAGAAACAATTAGACAGAGTCACATGCTTTTCATGTTAAGCAATGTTTGCTACAGATATGTTTCAGAATTATATTAGTGTTTTCGCTTTTTGATTTATATCATTCAGAATTTCAGTATATCATCATGTGTTAGTTTATCTTCCGCATTTAGTATGTTATGATATCATATGTTCATTCAGCCAACCAGTTGGTTCACTCGGTTGCATGTAGTCAGGCACCAGGTGCCGTGTTACGTCCAGGCCCATGTTCAGGGCGTGACAAAGCTTGGTATCAGAGCACTAGGTTCAAGTGTCCTAGGGAGTCTTTGAAGCCGTGTCCAGTGGAGTTTCCTTTAGATGTGTGTGTCGGCCACGCATATAAATAGTTAACTACCAAGACATTCAGGATTGTCTCATTTCTTTCTACTCTAGATTGTGCCATGAAGATTAGAGCAATAAGTAACCTTCTCTTACTATCGAATTCCAGACGCATTGAATGCCCAAGCGACGAGCAAGAAAAAAACACAAGGTCCTAGAGAGGATGATCGCCTTTTGGGGTATAATTATGGAGTACAGGTTGGTAAGAAAAAAGGCTTGAGGGGATGTTGAAAGTGGGATGCAATAGATAGTAGTAAAAATTAGAGCATAACCTTATCAAAAAGTACAAAAGCAGTTATCATATTTTATGGTTATTTAGTATGCCAGTATTCAATTATTTAGTTACCAGATATCCAATTTTAGTGTATCAAAATTCTGGTAACTTGTGAGTATACAGTGATACCTATGGGTTCTAAAAGAGAATGTAAGTAATAGTGATTATAGCGAAATCTTTGCATATTTTAGGTCTAGATTAAGACCCAAGACTCACCGGATGGTGCAGGAAGTGATTTATCAGATAATGGTACATTCTAAAGGAGAAGTTTGTGTATGGTATTGTATCCGTATATATTTTACCTCACAGAACAATTTCTTTTAATTCTTGAAAATGGATCCATAGGTGGGATGATGATAGTTTAGATGTTAGACTCCACACACAAGTTAAGAATATAACCGCAGCAGGCATAGAATTGATCAATATAGTTTTGGACAAAAAAGTTCCTAAGGGAAAATACCTAGGAGTCAAAAACGTTTGTTACTACCAAAGATGTGCTTTTCATACAACTCATGCCGATGACTAAGAAGATATGATGTACGAAATGAGAACCAAGAGCAACCGATATTAAATTTTAGGGAATGGTTTTAAGTTGTTCAGATTTATTTAACTCAAAACTAGAAAGTATCACGTTAGTTAGTTACTATAAGAATCAACTATTATTGTGAGATAAAATATATGACAGTTCACCCTTAGGTTATGCGACTAAGTGTTTACCTCGGATATTTATAGTCTGATATGATTTTGAAGTGTATAGAAAGTTTAGGGTTAGATATTCCAATTTCGTTTAAAACAGATGAACTTTCCCTAAGTGTGATCCATGTACATAGTTAAAAACAAAAGATAGTATGCGACCGTAGAATAGGTTCGGATGGCTAGGGAAGTTAGAAATAACCTTATGCTTCACTTTAGTTATTCAAAGTAGAACAAGAAAATATGATGCTAGAAGGTGGTTAGTAAAGGAATAGCAAGTAAGTTTTGAGTAGATAAAGTGAATTAGCAATTTCAGCAGAGCTAGTAGAGGTACGATTTGATTTACTTAGCCAGGTTAACGCTAGTGAGTGGGTGATAGTTTGAAATACCGAATGCACGTTAGAACCCAAAGATTTTAAGTTAAGCCCGAAGTACAATGACAATAGGGAAGAAAAGGGAGGGGGGAGGGCAGCTAGGCAGTAAGAGAGCAAACTACAGAAGAATAGCCTTTAAGAGTTATCAAAAAGGGGTTTTCCAAAGATTGACAGCGTGAGTAAAGTTAAATCATTAAGATTGTGTATGATAGTTGTGAATACATTAGCTTTTTGTTTGTTTAAGTAATTTTGGTTTTCCTAGTAAGAAAGATTGATTATAAGTAAGTCGGAAGATGAGTTGTCATTGACATAAAATGCAAAGAATTGCAGAAGATAAGGAAAGTTGTTCGGATCCCAACAAAAGAGAAGGATCCGCAAGTACAAGACCTTAACCTTTGGTCTAAGGGGGAAATGTGAAAATCATTAGTAAGTCCAGTTGGAGATTTGAAACCCGCATAGTTAGCATGATATATAAAAACTATAAAATCATGCCCAGTTTTGTATCACGAGGGTAGTGCCATTGCACGAGACTCTAATATTCGGAGTATTGGTCAAAGACTTAGGTCACAACAATGCTGTAAATATTTTCAGGAAGTAGCTTGAGAAGATAATCAAGTATGAGAAGTATAGCTCATGATAGAGGCAGACAAGAGAACTATGGTGAAAGAAGTTCATCTCTTAGCCAAGCTAGGAGATCGACTTTCAGACTCCAAAGAGGGTGGAGTTGTTGTCCAGAACAAGACTTGTTCCTCCTTAGTAGCCAAAGTGAAAGAGAAATAGATTGATGATCCCTACTGGTTGAAGCTGAAAGAGGGGATTCACAAGCATAAGATGATGGCTTTTGAACAAGGGGAAGATGATGATACTTTGATGTACCAAGACGGATTGTGTTTTCCAGATATAGATATACTTAGCGAGGGAGGATCATGTTAGAAGCCCATCATTCCAGATATTCTACCCACCCAAGTTCCCAAAGAGGTATCATGATCTCAAGGAGATTTATTGGTGGAACGAAATGAAAAAGAACGTCGCAGACTTTGTGGCCAAGTGTCCGAGTTATTAGCAAATGAAAGTCGAGCAGCAGAAAGCCAAGTGTTTTACCATAATTTACAAATATTCTTGAGTGGAGTTGGTAAATATGGACTTTATAACAGAATTGTCTCATTTATTTTGGAAGCATGATTTGATTGGGTAATTGTAGATAGACTTACCAAGTCAGTGCACTTCTTGCAGTAAAGACCACAGATTCAGCAGAAGATTATGCCAAGTTGTATATCCAGAAAATCGTTAGAGTGCATGGGACTCCGTTGTCCATCATTTTATATCATGGTGCTCAGTTTACAATGAAATTTTAAAAGTTCTTTCAGAAATGATTAGGCACTAGTTTTTCATCCTCAGAAAGATGTCCAGGCAGAGCGCATTATTCAAATACTTGAGGATATGTCCTTGATGTTAAAAGTAATTGGGATGATCACATACCTCTCATTGAGTTTTCTAATAATAACACCTACCATTTTAATATCAAGATGGCACCGTGCGAGACTCTGTATGGGCGAAGGTGTAGATCGCCAATTAGTTGGTTCAAAGTTGGTGAAGCAATGTTGTTGGGACCAAATTTGGTCTATCAGACTATGGAGAACGTCAAGTTGATTCAAGAGCGTTTGAAGATGGCTCAGAGCCGCCAAAAGTCATATTCGGACGTGTGGCATAGCGACTTAGATTTTCAAGTTGATGATTGGGTGTTTCTGAACGTTTCGCCTATGGAAGGTGTTATAATATTTGGGAAGGAAGGAAAGCTCAGTCCCAGATACACGAGGGTCATATAGGATCCTACGAAGGATCGATCAATTAGCTTATGAGTTAGAGTTTCCACCGAAATTTGCGGTTGTACACCCAGTACTTCATGTGTCATGTTATTACATTCAAGTTTCCAGTACTCTGATACTCATGTCAGTTCAATACTCATTTACTCATATCAATTCAATACTCAGATACTCATGCCAGTAGAGTACTCAAATATTCATGCCAGCTTAGTACTCAGATATTGATGTCAGTTTAGTACTTAAATATTCGTGATAGTTCAATATTCATATATCCATGTTAGTTCAGTATTCATGTATCCATGGCAAACCAGTATTCATACACACACACACACACACATATATATATATATATATATATATTTCATGTTATGCGCTTTATGATGCCCTGTGAGGCTTGTGCTATGATATGATAGCTGGCGGGTGTTTTCAAGAAATGTTGAAGGNATATATATATATATATATATATATATATTTCATGTTATGCGCTTTATGATGCCCTGTGAGGCTTGTGCTATGATATGATAGCTGGCGGGTGTTTTCAAGAAATGTTGAAGGTAACTAACCTTTTTTGTTCATACCTTAAATTATAATCCCCACATCCTTCAGTATTCAGTCAGCTTAGTATTCAGTCAATAAAGTAGTCTTTCAGTTCAGTATCTCAGCAGTTTAGTAATAATGTATTCATTCAATTTAGTATGCAAGTGTTCATGAAAGTTCATGTTTCCACCAAACCCATTTAAGGTACAAAGTTAGCTGAAGTTACAGTCAGGACAATCATTCGAGGATGAATGATCCCAAGGGGGAGATAATGTAACACTCAGTAAATTAGGATTACGTGTGGACATGTCAAATGAGTATTAAAGTGACATTTTACACATGTGAAGTTTTATCGGGATGAGTATAGGTGAAAATAGTCGTATTGAATTAAGACAGAGAGTGAGGTGCATAAGATTCGATAAAATCAACAAAAGTTATGGAAGATTTGTCTTCTAGATGTACTCCGTAAACATTCATTGGGAATTTGGGAAAACTTAAAACACTAAAGTGTTAGTCCTTTAAAATACCTTTCCATCGATATATTGTGGAGCCCTAACGGATTTCTGACCAAAAGGTTATATGCATTTTACTGGAAAATGCACAGTATGTGAGCCCACGTGTGCGCCCAGATGGTCTCGTGCGCGGCTGCGCACTTGTGGCAGTGCTACTTCCCTGGTGCGCATCCAGGTGCGCGGTTGGGCCTTCAGGTGCGCGAGAGCATACCCGGGGGTAATTTTTAAAGCCCTACTTCATCCCCCATACCCCAAAACACAAAAACTTGCTCTAGAAAGGGAAACTCTCAAGAACCTAACTCCTCAAAGGTCCATCCACCATACAAGGTAAGTTCTAATGGTGATTCTAAGTTAATTTCAATTCCTCAATACCTTATTAACATGGGTAAACCCTCCAAAGCATTAGATATTTGATCGAGACAGCATTGTTAAGAGAAGAAACCCTAGAACTCGAAATCAAGAAGATTGAACGTCAAAAGGTAATATCCCCTCTAATTGATTATAGCATTGGATTAATGATTATAGACTCTATGTTCATGAGATATGAGTTGATGGGTTTGATAGAAAAGCATGAACGATTTTAGGTTTGGGTTGCTGATTGTTGATTATTGATTAAGGGTGTTGTTTATATTATGGGTGATGAAGAATGATATTGATTATATGAAATTTGAGATTTTAGAATTTATCTAGGAGCAAGAGAATAGGTTGTTGGGTGTAGAAACACCATTAATGAGGGCTATGAGGCTTTACGCCCATAAGGTGTTTGCTAAAATGCCTAAGTGACCAAAACATGAGTATTATTGCTAATATGGAATCCCTTTGACTTGTATTGATATAGATTAAAGTTGAAAGAGTTAGAAAACATTGTATTACGCTCAAGATCAAGTATTTAAGGTATTTGAGGCTAACTCTCTATGTTTGGGAATGTTAATGATTCTCCCTACGTTATGTTTCTTTTACGACGTTACTACTTAACTCAGAAATATAGTTAAGCCTAGTTCGTTGAATAGTTGCAGAACTTCTATTATCTAGCTTCATAACTCGTTCATGACTTTCATTCTGAAT
>AWOL01S0195243.1:0-15642 GCA_000715115.1 Nicotiana otophora | reverse complement strand
TTAGAGCAACGGTAAAGTTGTCTCCGGGTGACCTATAGGTTATGGGTTCGAGCCGTGGAATCAGCCGTTGATACTTGCATCAAAGCAGGCTATCCACATCACACTCTCTTGAAGTGCGGCCTTTCGCCAAACCCTACGTGACTGGGCTGCCATTTGTCCTAATTGTCATTTGTTTTTAGTTTGGACATTGAACTTTATCCTAATTTATGTAAAAAAAAAATATTTTAAAAAGTTTTTTATTATGTAGGCAACTCAAGAACTTCGAGATATGAATGTGGTAAGCTTGATTGTGGGAGTGACTTCTACTGGAGAAGCAGAGAAAGAATCATTTGTGAATGCTGGTCTTGATTATTATTATCAGAAGCCTCTTACTGTTGATGTTGTTCGCCTTCTTGTGGAGAAATTTAAAGACGATGCTTAGACCTATCAAAAGCAAAAGTTCGATATATATATATATATGTCTTAATCATTAGAAAAATTATGGAACAAAGTCGATAAATTAAAATTCGTCGGGACTAGTTACAGCATTTTCTTGTTATGAATTTTAAAGTATGTGTAGCATACTTAGAAATATTAATAAACTTGTCTTGGTAACAGTCGACTCTTTCTTTTTCCAAATTGAAGCACAGAACAATGAGACAAAATAAACATAACATATAGTCGAAGTGTATCCTCATTTAGACAAAATCTCGTAGTCATAACCTGCATTTTTGCACTGAAAGCAAGGTACAAATATTGCAGAACATAATAAGATCAAGATTGAGACACTAGCAGTGTAACATAAACAGAAATTACAAACACAGCTATGATTTACAGGCTTGTTCTTTACTCTTTTTCACTTGTTATTGTATCTGAGTACAATTTTTCTGCATTTTCTACTAGTGTATTCTATCAGATTCATTTCTTCTCGTCTTTTATCTGATTTAGTTTTCAGCTTAATGTAAATTTACTGTACTGCCTTGATCTAAAGAATTTCCGATATGTTCGATTTGGCTTGAATTTGCTTGTCTTGTCACACAAACAAAATATGAATTAGATACATTCTTTAAGACCAGTTTATTTTAGGGGTTAACACCTTAATTAGTCTACAAAAACACAAGTCATAGCTGCACGAGAATTGTCTTCAGTTGAACAGAATTTGTCTCACGTCCTCAGGGGAGGCTTTGCTTTAGGTCCTCTAAATTGTGGGGCCCCAAAAATATTTTAAATTAGATTTATTATCTTATTTTCGCTTAGACGATATTTAAGTTTATGGAAAAAAGAAAAAAGGTATAAAATTCTTATAAAAAGTAGAAAGAAAGAATATCTATTTTTTAACAGTAAAAATATTTTAGAACTGTGAATTAAACTACTCAAATCTTCATATTGGTAAATAAAGTTTTTTACAATAATATTCAAGGTAACTAATTGTAAATACGTGACTAACATCTTATTAACGTGAATTTTCTTATCAATATGGATATTAATATTATATTTTATAAGATAACTACACTACAAACAAAAAAGAAAAAAAAAAGAAACCATTGTAATATTAATATTATATTTTGCAAGATAACTACATTATAGAAAGAAAAAAAAGGCCACTTATTGAAATTTGGCTTTAGGCCACGAGTTTTATTGAGACGTTCTTGCTTTCTACTTTGATCCTAAATGCATAAATCAATCACATGAAATTAGGAAATAACATACTTCAACAAATATCAAATAAAAAATTGACCTCTTTAATGAAAGCAATCTTTAGCTTTACGAAGTCCTCCCCCCTAATTTCAAGCAGCAATTACCATGATTTATGCTTCGAGCAATTTCTCATCCAACTTAAGCTATTAAGAAAATACATGGTTAAAATATAAAAAAGAAAATGACAAAGCCATGAAATTAAGGTATAAATCACAGCTTGTTTAATTTGATTTTCAGCCTCCGAATTATAATTGGGGGAAGATACCTCCAATAGAAATCCTTTTAAGTAATGATAAAATGCTTTTGTTTTATTCGATTACATTTTCTCCATCTAATTCAAAAAACAAAATTATTCACATATATATAAATTGAACTTTATTTTCTCAAATATACATTAATCGAATTTTAATTTAAACATTTACCTGTTTGAATTTGATCAAGTTTATAGAGAAGTCCTTTTAGCTTTTCTCGTTAACTTATCAAGTTGTTCTTCCCGGTCTCTTGTGAAATTAGTATTCCGATGTTGATGGATCGATATTTGAAGTGCAAATACATTAGAATCGCTCATTTAATAGTGAAGAAAAAATAGAGAAGACTTTCAAGAAGAATATAGAGTATGTATAGATAAAGGACTAACTTTCAAAAGAATAATCTCTAACAAACACTTAATGGGAAGTAAGAAAAAGAGATGGAAAAACTTTTGGGGCCTGATTATAATTAATGAGCATATTCTTCCATCTCTTGCTCACTAATATCAATTTCCTCTTCAGACGACATGGACTTCTTTCAAATAACCTAAAGCCAGAAATAAATTGGATAAAAATACGTTAACATACCATTTAGTTGAAGTCTCAATGACAAAAGGATTCATAGCATAAGGCAAATAAGTAAAAATTGCACGGCCCTATTTAACTTGTACTCACTTTTTAAAATTATTTTATTAACTTGTTCTTCTTATAATAATAATTTTATATGGTGTTTGTAAACATATTTTGAGGTAGTTTATGATATTTTACAATGGTGAGCTATTGTGGCGCTTTATTTTTTATTATTACTTAGGGTTGCTTTTTTTTTTTCTTAATTGCAAAATGGTTCGTTAGATTTATTATTGTTTTGATAAATTGATGATTGTAGTTTGTTCTTGATGATATTTGGAAGTTATATTTCAAATTTGAGCTCATTTGGAGTAGATTTAGAAATTAAATCATATATTGAATTGTTAAAATTTGAAAAATAAATTTTTGTTTCTAGCAATTTGCACTTCAGGCATATTTGGCCTTAAGTGCATGAAAACTTTGGTTGCACTTCAGACCTTTTGGCCTTACGTGTATCTGAAGTATAATTTTTCACTTTAAACTTATCAACCTTAAGTGTAGGAAAATGTTTGTTGTACTTTACACCTTTTAGCCTTAAATGCATCTGAAGTGCAATTTTTGACTTCACAGTTATTGGTCTTAAGTATGAACACTTGAATAGATGATGGAAATACTGTATCTATTATTGAATGCCTCAATGAGTGTAAATACAAGTTACAGTGACCATCTTTCTAGAGTTTTATGTAAACCAAATAACTGACGAATCCTATCTAAATCAAAAGGATAACTCTGAATACCTAACTATAATATCATCTAATCTAGAAGATAAATGCAATCTAATCTAAAGAGATAAATATTAAAAATAAACTGATAATTACTAATAACCAGTATTGTTGATTCAATATTAAGTGCATGAAATTATTGGTTGCACTTGAGACCTATTTGGTCTTAAGTGAATCTGAAGTGCATTTTTTTCACTTCAGACTAATATTTTTTAAACTTTAGACCCGATAAGTCTGAAGTTGATCGTAAAGTGGGTAGGCTTGCAATTATTTTGTAAAATGGGTATAAGTACAATTGTGACCCCAAAACCGGATATAGATACAAAAGCCCGGGCAACTAAAGCAAAGGCCTTCGGCCTCAAAATTATGAAGGCCGCATTTTTTACTAGTAATGAATTAATTTTCTTTAAACATTGGTTACTTTTGATGAAGAAATACAACATTTTTATAAAAAAAGAAAATAAGATTATTTTTAATGATGATTCTGACAGTTGGTATTTCCGGGGGCACACACACGATTTTGATAAACGGTGTCAAAATTTGAAAAACTAAATGAATGAATAAATCAATATAACAAAAAGCGGTGTTATTTTTTATGTTTATACCTAATATTTTTATTTTGTATACTATCTATATATACATATTTAATAAAAATTTCGGCGAAGCGGTGTCATGTGACACTGCTTGCCGGAAGGTGTATCCGCCGCCGGGTATTTCCCCACTTTATGAGATTTTACTGGGTTAGTGTTGATTCTAACAGTTGGGTATTACTTTCGGGAACAAGAATAGTCTTTGATTTTGAATCGGAAAATAGGCCTTCTGGTGCAATGGAACAGAGAGCACTATCAATTTGATTACAGAGCAAAAAAACTGGACTATATTGAATTTTAAATTTAATCACGGCGAGCAGTGGTCAGAAAATGTGAATGCTGTATGTCTTTTTTGTATCTTCCGAAAATTTTACACTACTATTGAAGTAGGTCATCCTCGATCATCATATGATGTTATGACTTTTGTTTTTCTGTTAATACCTTTGATTCGCAAACACGAGAATTGTCGTCCTTCAAATGTTAACACAACTAATTGTGCACTATTTTTGGGGTTGAGTAGATCTAAAGACAAATCTCGTATAGTCATAACCTGCATTTTTGCACTGAAAGCAAAGGTACAGATGTTGCAGAACATAATAGAATCAAGATTGAGACATTAGGAGTGTAATATAAACAGAAAAGATACAAACATAAAAGATGCAACACTTAATGTTCTTCTACTTGTGCTCTTCTGATGTGACTTCTTCTGCTTTATGTAAATCTATTGCATTGCCTTGATTCAAAGAACACCTTCCTTTTGACCTGGGCTTGAATTTGCTTATTCTGTCACATAAACAAATACTGTGAATTAGTCACATTCTTTACAACTTCAGTTTAATTTAGGGGCTAACACCTTAATTAGTTTACAAAGACACAAGTCATAGCTGCACGAGAATTGTCCTCAATTGAACAAAAATTGTCTAACGTTCTAATGCAAGAAGTGTTTGCTGGAGATGACGCAGACGCAACTCCTGTAGAAACTACAACCGCTATTTTGGGAGAGTAAATGTAAAGACAGATCTCGTATAGCTATGACTTGTGTTTTTGAACTGAAATCAAGGTACAAAATGCAGTAACATCATAATTGACTCTAGCAGTGTAACATAAACAGACTAAGTTATAAACATAACACATGCAACACTTAAACTTTCTACTGGTACTAGATGCCATAGAGTGATGTTAGCAAACTAGGCAACACAAAATTGCTTTAACATGACTTACCATTTGAGACTGCATTGAGTTGCTTCATAAGGCTAGGATTTATAGGCCTCAATTTTACAATTAAATAACAAACTCAGCTTCAGTAACATATGCAGTGACATTATCATATGCGTGTACACCTAAGCTAGTGATAAGGTCTGCGTACAACATGCCCTTCCCAGACCCTACTTGTAGGACCACTGGGTATGTTGTTGTATTAGAATATGCTGTCACAAGATCTACATCGATACTGTGATACTCTTTATTCATACGCTAGGAAATTCTGCTTTTATCTTTATTTATTAATCTTTTGAGTCTTTAAGATGGTGCTTTACTTCCCAGCTCCAGTTCACTTGTACTTCTCATTAGGTAAAAGCAAAATTATACTATATGATTAGATTAATTGTATTTGTGTGGAAAAAGAGTGAATGTAAGATTCAGATTAGTTTTTTGTGAATTTTACATATTTGACCAACTTATAGCCTATAGGATTCAAGTGAGATCCATGTTACTTTGCGCACAGAACGGGTCATATAGTACTACTATAACTTTTAAGTAGTACTACTCCATTAAATAAGTGGCTACCTAGTGTCAGTTCTACCTATTCCTGACTAATTGGGCCAACATTTCAAAACCGTCCTTCCCGGGATTTGCAGTCGTACCTTATATTTGTGTCACCTTTTAACTTGTACCCAATTTTTAAAAATTATTGATTTGATAGCCAGCTGACAAAAAATCCGTAATAATAAGACAATTACACCCCAAACAAAAGATATAAAATCCGCATCACACATTAAGCCTCGAAAACGTCTGCTTTATCCAGTCTTGAGGTACCTCAGTTTGAGGATTCTTCCATTACATTAGGAGAAGGTGCTGGACGTGTTTCCCGCTTCAAAAAAGTTGGCAATCCTGAAACTTCCAGGAAAATAATTAAAAGGAGTAATAGTTCTTATCTACACAATTCAATGACTAGGAGAGATGATCTCATTTTGAATTCTTTGTTCTATTTTTTTAAGAATACATAGTATTACCAACCACCATAAGAATTGAGATGACCGATTTTTCAGTGAATATCAAAAAGCAAACAATTATACGGTATTTACATCAATGTTTGAGAAGTTGTGAAAATATTTGAGCAAATCAAGCTAATATAGCATGAAGTTGTTTCGCATTGAAGTTAAAACTTCATGCTAATGCATGCTGAAGTTATTTATCCTAAACTCTACAGTTTTGTTATGAGTTTTATCCAAAATTTCAGTCTAAATATGCTGAAGTTATTTAGCTCATTTGCTAAAATTTTAGACTAAGCATGCTTAAGTTATTTAATTCATTTGCTAACACTTCAGTCTAAACATGCTGAAGTTATTTAGCTCATTTGCTAAAATTTTAGACTAAGCATGCTTAAGTTATTTAATTCATTTGCTAACACTTCAGTCTAAACATGCTGAAGTTATTTAGCTCATTTGCTAAAATTTTAGACTAAGCATGCTTAAGTTATTTAATTCATTTGCTAACACTTCAGTCTAAACATGCTGAAGTTATTTAGCTCATTTGCTAAAATTTTAGACTAAGCATGCTTAAGTTATTTAATTCATTTGCTAACACTTCAGTCTAAACATGCTGAAGTTATTTAGCTCATTTGCTAAAATTTTAGACTAAGCATGCTTAAGTTATTTAATTCATTTGCTAACACTTCAGTCTAAACATGCTGAAGTTATTTAGCTCATTTGCTAAAATTTTAGACTAAGCATGCTTAAGTTATTTAATTCATTTGCTAACACTTCAGTCTAAACATGCTGAAGTTATTTAGCTCATTTGCTAAAATTTTAGACTAAGCATGCTTAAGTTATTTAATTCATTTGCTAACACTTCAGTCTAAACATGCTGAAGTTATTTAGCTCATTTGCTAAAATTTTAGACTAAGCATGCTTAAGTTATTTAATTCATTTGCTAACACTTCAGTCTAAACATGCTGAAGTTATTTAGCTCATTTGCTAAAATTTTAGACTAAGCATGCTTAAGTTATTTAATTCATTTGCTAACACTTCAGTCTAAACATGCTGAAGTTATTTAGCTCATTTGCTAAAATTTTAGACTAAGCATGCTTAAGTTATTTAATTCATTTGCTAACACTTCAGTCTAAACATGCTGAAGTTATTTAGCTCATTTGCTAAAATTTTAGACTAAGCATGCTTAAGTTATTTAATTCATTTGCTAACACTTCAGTCTAAACATGCTGAAGTTATTTAGCTCATTTGCTAAAATTTTAGACTAAGCATGCTTAAGTTATTTAATTCATTTGCTAACACTTCAGTCTAAACATGCTGAAGTTATTTAGCTCATTTGCTAAAATTTTAGACTAAGCATGCTTAAGTTATTTAATTCATTTGCTAACACTTCAGTCTAAACATGCTGAAGTTATTTAGCTCATTTGCTAAAATTTTAGACTAAGCATGCTTAAGTTATTTAATTCATTTGCTAACACTTCAGTCTAAACATGCTGAAGTTATTTAGCTCATTTGCTAAAATTTTAGACTAAGCATGCTTAAGTTATTTAATTCATTTGCTAACACTTCAGTCTAAACATGCTGAAGTTATTTAGCTCATTTGCTAAAATTTTAGACTAAGCATGCTTAAGTTATTTAATTCATTTGCTAACACTTCAGTCTAAACATGCTGAAGTTATTTAGCTCATTTGCTAAAATTTTAGACTAAGCATGCTTAAGTTATTTAATTCATTTGCTAACACTTCAGTCTAAACATGCTGAAGTTATTTAGTTCATTTGCTAAAACTTCAGACTAAATATGCTTAAGTTTTTTAGTTCATTTGCTAAAACTTCACACTAAACATGCTTAAGTTTTTAGTTCATTTGCTAAAACTTCAGACTAAATATGCTTAAGTTTTTTTGCTTGCAGTATGTAATTTTTTAAAGAGTTTTTGCTAATACATGTTGAAGTTATTTAGTTCATTTGCTAAAACTTCATACCAAAACATGCTGAAATTTTGTAACGCAGTCTACATTTTTGTCCTAAGTTTTATCCGAAACTTCAGTCTAAGCAAGCTGAAATTTTTTAGTTTATTTGCTAAAACTTCAGCCTAACATGCTTAATTTTTTGTCCTGCAGTTTGTCAATAGTCTTTTATTAAAGAAGGGCAAAATTATCTTTTTAAAATATTTTCAACAAAAAAATGGGTACGGATGAAAACAGAAAAATAAAATGGGTATAAGTTAAAAAGAGGCTACCAAATAATGCGCCCCATGCACTTTTTACTCCTTCCCTACTATCGTTATATTATGTAAAATGGGCCATTATGATATTCTAAAATCTCTATGGCATGGCATGACAATGCATAAAGAGAATTGGCAATTCTTTAGCCTTCTTTTAGGTTTGGCAAAGGCAACCCTAAAAAATTGGTATTATATAGCCAAATCCTAAAAAACTCTAGCTCCTTATTTATTTTATCTCCCTGTATCTCTTCTTCTCTCTCCCATATCTCTTTTCTCTTTCCCCGTAATCTTCTTAAATTTGTACAGCACCATTATAGTTTGGATCATGTAAAACGAAAAACAATATTAGTAGACGTACGAAAAAAAACTCCATCAACCAACTGATATATCTCAAACAAATCACTCAGCAACCCATCAACCAGCATTAGTTAGACTTTTTTTGGGGATTAGGTGACGATAATAGATAATTTTGCGGTGATGACTTTTTTCAGAGATTCTGAATCTGCCTGGTGTGAACGTGACGGGTAAAGCAAAAACTGGATTATCTCATAGAGAAATTGAAGGAGACAGTGGTGGAAGGTTCCTCTAATGAATAGCTCATTTCCACGCCATTAACAAAAAAACCATTTCAATTTAAGAATTTTTCTTCCAAATAAATTTTATATTTTGTGCTTTAAAAGTATTTCAATTAAAATAGAATTTACAGGGACTCTTAGTTAGACCCGCATTAGCGTTCCCTGTCCCCCATTCCACCTTAATTCTTTTGAGATTTGATTTTATTCTAGGGAATTCTCATCTTGTATATCAATGTATTTTTAGTATATATTTTATATATATCCACAAGACATTATGTGTTATAAGTGAGATATACAAGGAAAGAAAATAAATTTTTTATATATATTTTAATATACACAAAGAATGAAAATAAAATTGTGATATACATTTTGGTATACATATTTTTTAATGTGTTATACACTGTGATATATAAAAAATACAATTATTTTTATGATATATAAAAAATACACTGTGATATTTTATATTTTAGATATACCAAGAAGGAAAAAAAAGTTATGATATACTTTTTAATATACATGAAAAAATAAAATAAAATTGTGATATACATGTTAATATACACAAAGAAAGGAAAGAAAGTTGTGATATACATGTTGATATACACATTATGGTTATGATATACATTTATTGGCTATCTGATGCCAATATCTATAACTAGGGCTTTTTTCTGCTAATAATGGGGGTATGTTGTCATACCATGCCAAAATCCCTATCTAAATTGGAAGTTTTAGAGCTTTACCCATAAAAATCAAACCAATTACCCCTTGTCTACCTATTTACTTTTATACCCAGCAAACTAATTACCCTTCCTACCCATTGTAGCTTTTGTGGGGAATTGACTCCTTTTTCTCCCTTTTCGGTATTTTTTGTTCTTTCTCCCTTTTTGTTATTTTTTTTCAATCATATTGTTTTTTATTTTCTTTTTTTTTTTACCATAATTTGTTTACATACTCAATTTTGGCTCTTTTTATTTTTATTTTATTTCTTTCCTTTTGTTCATTTTTCTCTATTTCTTGTTCCTTTTCTAATTTTATTTAACTCTTTTTTTCTTTTTTTTCCCTACATAATCTAATCATATTCACCTTTTTCTGTTCCCTTTCTTTATTCTTCTTTATATTATACAGTAATAAAAGATAACTAATATAGTAAACATTCATTCACTATTTTTTAATATAACTGATATAATATACCTTATGTATTTTATCTCATTTTTTTCTCTAAATCAATTATTAGAACAACTTATACATTATACATGTTTTTTCTTCTCTTTTTTCATTGCATTTTTTTCTTTTTTCTCCTTTTCTAATTTTATTTTTATTATATTTAAATTATTTTTCTGTATTTCCTATTTTTCCTCATAATCTAATTCTACACATCTTTTTGGCTCCTTTATTTTTGTTATTTTTTCTCTCCCTTTTTTTACTACATCAATAAATAAAAAATAACCGATATAGTACATCTTTTTATTTTATTTAATTTTTCTTATACTAATTATCAGAAAATAACTTACTTTAGCATATAGTATACGAAAAATAACATATTAGTAGCAGTTGAAGTATATTGTTGTAGTATGTTATGATACTAACATGGTATATTATCATATACTGACAGGGTATCATAGAGGTCTGGTTCATTCCTTCCAGAAATACACTCAATTCTCTATGATACATATATAGTCTATACCATATACTGACAGGATATAATGTGGCATTCCTTTCAAAATAACACTCAGTCTTGATGATACCAGCCTGGTATATAGCATATGCTAACAGGGTCTCATAGAGGACTGGTTCATTTCTTCAACAAAAAAATACTCGCCAGTACTCTATGATACCCACATGATATATATTATATACTGACAAAATAGAGTTCTGGTTAATTCCTTCAAACAAGAGCCCAGTCCTCTATGATACCGAACTGATATACAGGTATACCATTTTGGTATACAATACAAATTCTTCTACTTCGCTACCTCAACTTAATTTCAACCCAAATTACACAGCTCTAGTGAAAAATCTCCACCAAATTAGCCTAAAATTTAGCCACATCCTCCATTTAATATTTCAAACTAAGTATTTTTGTTTAAGGAAAAAAAAAAAGACGTGAAATCTCTATTGAAACATTAAAAAAGATTCTAATTAAAAAGATATCAACCTGGTATATATCATATACTAACAGTGTATCATAGAGGACTAGTTCATTCCTTTAACAGAAAAAATACTCGTCAGTCCTCTATGATACCCACATAGTATATATTATATACTGACAAAATAGAGTTTTGGTTAATTCCTTCAAAAAAGAGCCTAGTCCTCTATGATACCAAACTGATATACAAGTATACCATTTTGGTATACAATACAAATTCTTCTACTTCGCTACCTCAACTTAATTTCAACTCAAATTTCACATCTCTAGTGCAAAATTTCCACCAAATTAGCTTATAATTTAGCCACAACCTCCATTTTACATTTCAAACTAAGTATTTTTGTTTAAGAAAAAATTTAAAAAAATACGTGAAAACTCTAATGAAAAATTGAAAAAGGTTCCAATGAAAAAGATACAAATTTGATATATATCATATACTAACAGGGTATCATAGAGGACTAGTTCATTCCTTTAACAGAAAAAAAATACTCGCCAGTCATCTATGATACACACATGGTATATATCATTACTGACATGATATAGGTATGGTTCATTCCTTCAAAAAAGAGCTCAGTCTTTTATGATTCCAAACCGGTATACATGTATACTATTTGGGTATATAGTATAGATTCATCTTTTTCGCTAGTTCAACTCGATTTCAATCCAAAAATTACAATTCTAGTGCAAAGAATCCACCAAGTTGGCTCAACTTGAGACACAACCTCTATTCAACATTTAAAAGTAAATATTTTTGTTTAATAAAAATTTGAAAAAGGCATGAAAACTCCATTAAACATTTAAAAAGATTCCAATGAAGATTTTCAATAAATTTAAGAAGGGCCAAATTGTAACGGTATAATATTACACTATATTGTATATTATAGGAGTATATTGTTAGAATAAATTGTATAAATTAAAAATTATATACTAAAGTTGTATACATGTATACCATTTTATTATACAATACAAATCCATCATCTTCGCTAGTTCAATTTAACTTCAACCCAAATTTCACAACTCTACTGCAAAATCTCCATCAAATTGGCTCAAGCTTTTGCTACAACTTCTAATCAATATTTCAAACAAACCCCAAGCAGAATCAGCTCAAGACAACTACAAACTCAACAAGCTCACTACATGAGTTTTCAGTTTCAAGGTCCTTCAATTGTGCATTTGAATTTTTTTAATAATAAATCTTCAAAAATCTTTAGTATGAACTTTCTAAAGATACTATAAATAACCTTTTTAAAATATTTACTTTGAATCAAACAACAAATCTTAAAGTTGAAATTTCAATTCAAAAGCTTCAAACTCAACAATATAATAGTGGGTCTTTAAAAATTCAATCTCATGCACCTCAAATCAGCTCCAAATGAAATCAAATTTCAGTATGATTAATTTTCTTTCTTTTATTATGGCATAGCATCTTACTTAAGAACCACATTCGGGCTACAAGTATAGATTCCCCATCTAAATTGGGCTACTGATTTCCGGATGGTATATGGGTATTTCTCTAAAATTGTTTACCCATGAGGCCATTTTGCCTCGCTGCGGTCATTTTGTCCATATGGCCAGAAACAGTGAAAGCTAAGTTGAAATTTTTGTACTCAAATTAAAGTGGGGGCATTATGACTGTTACTTCATGATATGATATTGGAAAATTTTATTGGGAGTATAGGANATTGAAAAAGGTTCCAATGAAAAAGATACAAATTTGATATATATCATATACTAACAGGGTATCATAGAGGACTAGTTCATTCCTTTAACAGAAAAAAAAAATACTCGCCAGTCATCTATGATACACACATGGTATATATCATTACTGACATGATATAGGTATGGTTCATTCTTTCAAAAAAGAGCTCAGTCTTTTATGATTCCAAACCGGTATACATGTATACTATTTGGGTATATAGTATAGATTCATCTTCTTCGCTAGTTTAACTCAATTTTAATCCAAAATTCACAATTCTAGTGCAAAGAATCCACCAAGTTGGCTCAACTTGAGACACAACCTCTATTCAACATTTAAAAGTAAATATTTTTGTTTAATAAAAATTTGAAAAAGGCATGAAAACTCCATTAAACATTTAAAAAGATTCCAATGAAGATTTTCAATAAATTTAAGAAGGGCCAAATTGTAACGGTATAATATTACACTATATTGTATATTATAGGAGTATATTGTTAGAATAAATTGTATAAATTAAAAATTATATACTAAAGTTGTATACATGTATACCATTTTATTATACAATACAAATCCATCATCTTCGCTAGTTCAATTTAACTTCAACCCAAATTTCACAACTCTACTGCAAAATCTCCATCAAATTGGCTCAAGCTTTTGCTACAACTTCTAATCAATATTTCAAACAAACCCCAAGCAGAATCAGCTCAAGACAACTACAAACTCAACAAGCTCACTACATGAGTTTTCAATTTCAAGGTCCTTCAATTGTGCATTTGAATTTTTTTAATAATAAATCTTCAAAAATCTTTAGTATGAACTTTCTAAAGATACTATAAATAACCTTTTTAAAATATTTACTTTGAATCAAACAACAAATCTTAAAGTTGAAATTTCAATTCAAAAGCTTCAAACTCAACAATATAATAGTGGGTCTTTAAAAATTCAATCTCATGCACCTCAAATCAGCTCCAAATGAAATCAAATTTCAGTATGATTAATTTTCTTTCTTTTATTATGGCATAGCATCTTACTTAAGAACCACATTCGGGCTACAAGTATAGATTCCCCATCTAAATTGGGCTACTGATTTCCGGATGGTATATGGGTATTTCTCTAAAATTGTTTACCCATGAGGCCATTTTGCCTCGCTGCGGTCATTTTGTCCATATGGCCAGAAACAGTGAAAGCTAAGTTGAAATTTTTGTACTCAAATTAAAGTGGGGGCATTATGACTGTTACTTCATGATATGATATTGGAAAATTTTATTGGGAGTATAGGAAGAATCGATGATTCGAACATATTTTTTAAGTTAATCAAAAAACGAAAGTAAAAAAGTTGATTTGAAACAAAGAGATTAACATTTCTTTTCTTACGTCTGTGGTTAACAACTAAGAAAAAATATGTACAGATCAAACGCTTGCTAAAATAACCAACTTTTCAGACCGCATTTAATTCTTAAAGTGATTACTTGCTTGTCTTTCCACAATAAATGTGCAGAGACTCTTAAGAGCTTCTTGAATTATAAAATTAATTAATTCTGTTACAAAGAGTACAGTAACCTTGGAACATACACTCCATCACCTCAAAATAAGATCTATATTAAGGCCGATTAACTGAATCTTCCCTTTCGACAAATTTTTTAATTCCACTTATTTTATTGAACCTTATTTATGAAAGTCGGCAAAAGCGCAAGACATGTGTCTTGTAATAGCGGTTTCGATTCCGTAATATATATAATAATAAATATACTCAATTTGTCCCAATTAAAAATATTATAATTTTCTTTCTGTGTTCAACAACAACAAATCTAGTGCAGTACTATAAAATGAAGTATGAGAGAGTAGTGTGCACTTAGCTCTTACTTTATTTTGTGAAGTTAAAGGCTGTTGACTACTAATTTATTTTTTTAATATGTTTCCGACCACAAAGTGGAGTTTGAGAGAGTAGAGGATATTTTATATTTAAAAATAATTTAATTTAGATTTCATATTTTTATCATTAATTAGATCATTTTGAGCTACAAAAATATTTATGGTTTATTTAAACTACAAGTTTTAAAAATTTTATTTTTTAAAAATTTCGTGCTAGGATGGAGTAAATGTTTTTGAAAAAATTTACAAAGAAAGAGAAACGTGAAACATGAAGTAATATCAAGATCTCCGTGTGTAGCTATCAAATGTTTATGTGAATGACGCATTGAAAAAGTACAGACAAACATTAATGTTTTCCAACTTTATAGATATCATTTCTTGTTGAATAAAGTGGGATTTCCTCCTACCCATTTCTAAGCCTCATTATGTGATACAATGAGATGTCAATATGTCATACATTTTTGTAAACCAAATTTATCTAACCTTTGGACGAAACGTCAAAAGAAAAGAGTTTTGAAGTTGTATAAAAAATAGTTTATAGAAGTTGAAATTGGGTTTACAAATATATTGAAAAGAAATTAAAGTTCTGTGAATAGAAGAAAAAATAATTCAACCAAAAAGTGATGCAAATCAATTTTTGGAACTTGAAAATTTTTCTTCAACATGAACAATTAAGTGTTTCTCCATAAGAATGTGCAAAATGCTTAAACGATAGATACTGTAAATTCGGAAAGGGAAAGACAGATAATATAAAGAGGAGAAAATAATTCCTCTAAGATTGTTTACATTTGGTTTTAATATAAGGGCACGATGTATTCTGTTCAACTAGTTGAAGTAAAAACCAACAAATGTTTGCGCTGCAGTTTATTGATTTCAAATTATGAACTTATATAAATTATTCTTTGACCGACGAAAGATGTGTCAATTTACAGTGCCTAATGTTATTCAAATTTTAACTTTTATGTGGGGTGTCACACTCCAACGTCCTCCTCTCTTTTTATTTGATATTATTTTATTTAAATCAGTAGAGAGCCAAATTTGAGAACAGTTACAAACAATTTCA
>AWOL01S0195192.1:3107-15514 GCA_000715115.1 Nicotiana otophora | reverse complement strand
GTCATAACTCCTTGGATTATAACCCTTTGTGAACGACTCCGCTGTCCACTCATCTGGTACAGCCGGTAGCAGCATCCTTTCTTTCTGGAACCGAATCACGAACTCTCGCAGCAATTCGGACTCACCTTGCGCGATCCTAAATATGTCCGCCTTTTTGGCTTGGACCTTCCTTGCCCCAGCATGAGCATTTATTAATGAATCTGTAAGCATTTCAAAAGAGTCAATTGAATGCTCAGGTAAGAGTGAATACCATGTCAAGGCCCCCTTTGTGTAACGACCCAGCCGGTCGTTTTGAGTATTACAGCCCCGTTTCGCCATTTACTGAATATTTTATGCTCAATTGCGATTATATAATTTGTCGGGAAAGTTTCGGACTGAATTGGAACACTTAGTTCCAAGATTTAAAGATTAAGTTGAAATAGTTGACCGGATATTGATTTATGTGTAAACAACCCTGGAATACAGTTCTGATGATTTCAATAGTTCTGTATGGTGTTTTTGGACTTAGGAGTGTGTTCGAATAATTAATTGGAAGTTCGTAATTAAATTAGGCTTGAAATGGCAAAAATAGGATATTTAAAGTTTGGAAGTTTGACCGAGAGTTGATTTTTTAATATCGGGGTCGGAATTCAGTTCTAAAATTTTCAATGGTTTGTTATATCATTTATGACTTGTGTGCAAAATTTGAGGTCAATCGGACATGATTTAATAGAGTTCGGCATCGAATGTAGAAGTTGGAATTCGTTAGTTTCCATTAGGCTTGAATTGGGGTGCGATTCATGGTTTTAACATTGTTTGATGTAATTTGAGTCCTCGGCTAAGTTTGTATGATGTTTTAAGGCTTGTTGGTGTATTTGGTTGAGGTCCCGGGGGACTCATGTGAGTTTCGGATGGTTAACGGATCAAACTTGGACTTAAGAAAAATCCTAGAAAATTTAGCCTTCTGGTGCAATCGCACCTGCAGAATTTTGCTCGCAGAAGCGAGATGAGCATCGCAGAAGCGGCCTGGTGAGTGGTTGGGAAATGTGCGCAGGTGCGGAGATTTTGCCGCATCTGCAAAGCCGCAGAAGCGATTCGTTGATCGCAGAAGCGGAACGCGGAGGGGCAGGCTTCTTTGCAAAAGCGAGTCCGCAAAAGCGGACTACTTGTCCGCAGAAGCAGAGGCAATCGCAGAAGCGGAACGCGGAGGGGCAGGCTTCTTTGCAAAAGCGAGTCCGCAAAAGCGGACTACTTGTCCGCAGAAGCAGAGGCAATCGCAGAAGCGGAAGCTTCACTGCAAAAGTGGGACCGCAGATATGGTTAAAAATTCCGTAGAAGCGAAACATCTGGGCAGTGTACAAAAATAGAGGGGTCCGAGATTCTCTCATTCTTGGACATTTCAAACACGGGTTGAGGCAATGTTTCAGAGAGAATTCACAGACAATCTTGAGGTAAGTCACTTATGATCATTGTTAGTCAATAATATTGAATTATCATTGAGTATTTCAACTAGATTACGTGCTTTTGAGGTAAAATTCGAAGATTTGGGCTTAGGGATTTAAAAATAAGATTTGAGGATTTGAAGGTCAAATTGATGTCGGAAGTTGATAAATTTGGTATGGTTGGACTCGTGGTTGAAGGGGCGTTCATATTTTGTAACTTTTGTTGGGTTCCAAGAAGTGGGCCCCACTGATGATTTTTGAGTTGAATTTCAGATTTTGTTGAAACATTTAGTATTTTCATATGGAATTGATTCCTATAATTTGTGTTGACTGTATCGAATTAATTATGACTAGATTCGAGGCGGTTGGAGGCCGATTCGCGAGGCAAGGGCATATTGGAATAAATAACTTATACGGTTTGAGGTAAGTAACACTTCTAAACTTGGTTCTGAGGGTATGAATTCCTGAATTACGTGTTATTGAATTGTTTGGAGGTGATGCACATGCTAGGTGACGGGCGTGTGGGCGTGCACCATAGCAATTGTGACTTAAATAAATTTCGTAGAGTTGCATAATCAAATAATCATGTCATTATTCACATGTTCCACACGTGTTAGAGAAATTGAGCTGAGGCTCGTATTAAAGATCATGTTTAGGCTACGTGTCGATTTTTGGGACCCACAGGGTCATGTTGCTATTGAATTAATTGTTTTAAAATATAAATTTCATACTTAGTCATGTTCATCCATTTGTGAGGATATTTATGGGATCGAGTTGCACGTCGCAGCAGGCCAAATTGGCTTTATATTTATTATTATATGGATTGGGGTTGCACGCCGCAGCAGGCCTTATAGGCTTTATTATTATGGGATCAGATTGCACGATGCAATAGGACATATTGGCTTTATTTAGCGCTTGGGTTGAAGGATCCCCTCCGGAATCTGCACCACCCATAGTGAGCGCAGTTGATGTTTATATTTGGGATGGACTTCACAGGGCATGTAGTTGCCTTATCTATCTACTTATATGAGGGATGGATCTTCCCTGGACTGGATTTGCCCGTACAATACTGAGTGATTAAGTACTCTGAGAGTGTGAGTGCGTGAGATTTTCATTATGTTATATCACATATGGCATGTACATTGGCATGTAGATATAGAGATGCCACTACTCTGAGAGCTTGATCTATTTTTCTTGTATTGAGTTTAATTGATGAACTTGAAAGCGTGCCTACATTTTTGTACTGTTATTTTTATATTGGACTATACATGTTGAGATCGTCACTACTTTCAGCCCAAAGGTTAGTCTTGTTATTTATTGAGTATATGGGATCGGTTGTACTCATACTACACTCTGCACTTCGTGTGCAGATCCAGTTACTTCTGGATACGGCAGTTGCTAGATTTCGGAGTTTCATCTGTTGGAGACTATCGAGGCAGCTGCTTGGCGTCTACAAACCTTGACTCTATTTCCTTTTAGTTGTTTGTACTGTTCTATATTTTCAGACAGTGTTTTATCAGTCAGACTATGTTATCATTTAGATGCTCATGTACTCAATGACACCGGGTTTTGGGAGTATATTTATATCAGTATTTGGGAGATTTTCTATTGAATCTAAATATTATGTTTTCAAACTTAAAAGAAATTGTTATTTATTAATATTGTCGGCTTGCCTAGTATTGAGATAGGCACCATCACGACATGCAGATTTTGGGTCGTGACACTTCGTGAGGGTTTCTCCAAACTTCTTCAGCTAGACCGAGTCGATCTCATGTTGAGCCAAATCGTTCCCTTTTACAACCGTGGCGTAGGTTGTGATGTGCTCCTGCGGATCCAAAGTCCCATCGTATTTTGTTATGTCCGGTATTTTGAACCTCTTCAGAATCAATTCCGGTGCTGCGCTCAATTTAAACTGCAATTGAATGTATATTTTCGAATCTGGGCCTTTCAAAACTAGTGGTGTGCCCGAAATTTGATCCATTCAGGCATGAAACGCCTTCGCGTTTTGATCCATCCGTTCGTCTATTTTCCACATAAATCTCATTAGCTCGGTTTTGAAGGAGTCATTCCCGTTAGCGTTACTAGATCCGCTATCGGTCCCCCCGGCACCGTCGAAATCGACCTCGCCCCTTGGGGTATTGTTATCAACTCTTTGATCCGTTTGATTTGTAGGAACGCCGGGAGGAACCGGGCCCCTTCCGTTTGCATTGTTGGAAGCACCTGACAATGCTTGTTTCAGCTCAGTCATTACCCTATCCTGCCTTGAGAGGTGGCTCATGATGGCTTTCTGCTACTCCCTCAAGATTATCACTATCTCCACGACATGTTCATCCTCTGTGTCATCGGGAGTTGTCTCCTGCACATGCCGGGGGTACTGCCCTTTACGAATCGGGGTTGCTTCGTCCCCTTCGTTACGAGTGTCGCTGATTGAATCTTCATGCTGAGGCAAGTTTTCATGTCCTTCAACGTTGTGCGTGATGTCGACATCATTAGCTGCCATTTTTGATTTCTTGTTAAAGAAAAAACCAAACAAGTTAGTAATACACGTAAGGATCAAAGCACTTATGCAACTGTCTAATCCCCACGGTAGGCGCTAAACTGTTTACCCGTAAAACGGTACAGTTGAATTTGTTACCTGGTTTATAGACAAGCGAACTGATTTGATCCAATAATGGTAAATAAATAAGAGTAAAAGTAAGACTTAGCAATTAAAATTGAAGACGATAACAAGCCTGGCTCCGAGAACAGCGTCTCCGAGGACAGAAATGATAACAACATAAAAGAGCAAATAAAGTTGTTTAATTGAGCGCGAAAATGGAATACATCATAATTTTTACCAAGAATTTTGTGTCTAACAATGGCTGTTGAGCCTGCTATTTATAGCTATACCTAGGGAAACAAGATCCTAAGATCAAGCACAACTTAAATGGTAATAAAGGAGTCATTGATGAATATGTAACGCTAGGTCATGAATGCAACTATTCTCTGCAACGGCTGCGCATTTAATGTTAGAGAATATTCTTTATTGAATGTTATCCGATGGCAAATATTCAATCTGCTCTCGTTGACCATGTTCCTTTCGGGGTTTATCCGATATCAGTTACAGTTGTTGTCTCCGGTAGTGGTTATTACTTGATTCGCCTTTTGCCTGTCTTCGATTCTACGTGTTATACTATCATTCGGCCATTTATTATAAATTAATTTTACCCTATATAGCTTATGCTTATAAATTAATTTTACCCTATATAGCTTATGCACTCATGCAGGAAATGAATGGTGAACAAATAAGAGGAGAACAGATCTCACGAGACAAGGGAAAAGTGTAAATACAATGACAACTTGTCTTTTAGCTTACATAAGATAGTGAATGATTTGACTTGTTTTTTAAATCAGATAAAAATTCAGTAAATGATTTAAAAAGTCATAGCCATTGAGACGTTTTTGGTTGGAATGTGGAAAAAAAGTATATGAAGATTTTGAAAGAGGATTTTCAAATATTTAAAGTTCTACTCAGGGACAAACTCCAATTCACCAATAATATAGTGAAATATAATGTTAGTAAACCTATCTATACTATATTAAAAGCACGAATGCCCTTGACGAAATGTTGTTCGCCTGTTTACCCTTAAAAAATAGAGTTCGTCCTTGTAAAATAGTCTTTTTGATTATTTTTTTAATATTTAGAAATAGTCATTTAAATAATTTCCTACTATTTAGTAATATTTATTTAATTAATTCATACTTTTTAGGAATAGTCATTTTATTATTATTTTTTATTTATAATATTGATTTTTCAATTCCTTTCAACTCCAAAATTTCAAGCGCTTTCAATTACACTAATAAAGTTTCCTTCACTTTCAACTCAATTTATACGTAGAAGTATATGTAGGAAAGTTTCTTTCAGTTTTAGGATTAGGAGGTTTTCAGTTTCTACTTTATTAGTATATGTAGGAGCTAAATTAGTTTTTAGTTAGTTTTGTATCTATATCTATATATAACTATGTTATTGTAAAATTTTCCTATTACTTATATTAATTCCAACGGGATATAAAGGATTTTTTTCATAATTGTAATCAAATTATAAATGATGGACTTTGAATTTTGGGTTAGAGCAAATCTCATGTGCTTACTTAGGATCTCATAGAAAGAATCCTCTACATTAACGGAAAAGAAGTCCTAGACATTAGGTATAACATTTCTTCAAAAACAAAATTAAAATCACACTAATTAGTATTATTTTCTAATCCAATTTAATTCTTATCGGATAAAAAGTATTTACGGTAAATATTTAAAACAAAAGATGAGCTAACAGTAAGAAATTGAATAAAAAATTTATTCTCTTCAACATTGAGAACAAATAATTAAGTGTTTGAATGAATCAATTAGCATAAGAATTCAATTTAATTGTTTTCGAATTTTAAAATATATTATATAAGTAAATTTATTTTTCACGAAACTATTAGTATATATAAATTTGTTTTCCAAATTTTCAATAGGAAGAAACAATATATGTATTTTTATATTTAACACGAAAGATATTATAGTTACATTACATAGTTCAAATAATATAAGAATTTATAATAGTTAAATTTTAATTAATTTTAAAGTTCTAAATATTAAAATTCCTACATGTTTCGGATTTAGGAAATATATTTAATAAGAAAATATTTATTTAATTTTCAAGTCCTAAATATTAAAAAATAATTTCATAATAATTTTATAGTAAAATCTATTTTTAAAAAGTCAAAAAGTTGATCAATATTTCATGCATGGGCTTCGTACTTTTATAATAGTAGAGATAGATTATATATTTATAATCGGTTATAGAGTTAAGACCCATTTTTTATATAATTTAATTATATTAGTAAAATAAAAAAATTTGATGTAGTTTTGTGAAAATTATATTTGATTATCTTTGTATATAATAACATGTCCATTACTCTTTAGTCAAATGCTCTTTCCAGATAGTTTATGTACCAAAATATAAATAAACATTCTAATAAATACTATAATTAGAATAAATTATTTCAATATCCGTAATTATTATACCCTTTATCTCAACATCAAATTTTAGAAATAATTTTGAAACGATACTAAATAATTGCACGTCAAATATACATAGTCAATAGTATTTATATAATATTTTAAAATTTTATACTTATTGAGATGGGGTATACGCGCAAAACGCGTACCTTGAAACTAGTAACTATTAAATGGGGGGGCCAAAATCTTAACAGACTTATTTTATACTGGAGAGAGTAGTAACCTTTTTAAATCGAAAGATTTGTTTGATGTTGCAAATTTTATTGACATAATCAATGGGTCAAAGTTCACCAACTTCTAAACCAGACTTTAAGGGGCAAATAGATTTTATAAGGATGTTCAAGGTAGTATAATAATAATAATAATAATAATAATAATAATAGAACCACTTATTGTTTTGGTCAAACGTAAGAGCATTATATCAACTAATTTAATTATTTGTTTTATATTTGATCTTAAAATATGAAAACAATCTGGTGGTGTTAGGATCAAGGGAATTTAGTAATGAATTATGAATAAACTAATTCATATTCTTACTAAATGTTGACATTTCATGTGTTAAAAAATGATCATTCATTCACAATCAGCGATTTTGAATGATTAAGATTTCGAATTCGAGCTTTGAAAATTAAAATATTTTTGTTATGGAGCGTCTTCCTGTCACGATCCAAAATTCACAAGTCGTGATGGCACCTAACTCAACATTTTAGATAAGCCTACAATCACATGATTAACAATGAAAATGAGATAATACCGTCTAATAACTCAACAGCGGAAGAATGTCATAGCATAAGTGAGAATATAGTCAAAATGCTATTACAACTCAACCCCAAAATTTGGTGTCAACAAGTACACGAGCACTACTGAATAATAAAGTACGAAATAAATCCTCTAATACAATTGTCTGATCATGAGAAACAGTAAAGATAAAGATAACAGGAAGAGAACTTCAAGGACTGCGGACGGTATGGCAGCTACCTCGTAGTCTCCCAAATAGCTGGCACCACTCAAGCCTGGAAATCACCTCGGTTGGATGTATTTGGATCTGCACATGAAGTGTAGAGTGTAACATGAGTACAACCGACCTAATGTACTCCACAAGTAACAACACTAACCTTGGGTTGAAAGCAGTGACGAGCTCAGAACAACAGTCAAATGCAGTACCAAGAAGCGATAACAGTTCAGAAATACAGAATAAACCATAGAAACAGTAAATCAATGATATCAAGTACAGCTCATTCTCATTTCAGGAATTTTGGCATGCTTTCAAGTAAAAGTGTTAATTGGGTCGGGCCGACCCACTAATAACCCGGTTCGACCCGATTTATCCCTGGTCAGCCCGGTCCGATAAGGGGTGGGACGGGTTGGCTAGGGTAGGGGGTTGTGCCGGACGGGGTCAGGCCTTTTTTGACTACCGGTGCATCGGAACACGGCTAGCACGGTAACCCGTTCAAGGGTTTTAACCGTGTTCCAACCCGGTACAGACCGATTTAAGTTGTAATTTTTTCTTTTTTAAATTATGACCGTTGCCAACGGTCAAAATCAAAAATGACCGTTGGGCAACGGCCATTATATGCACTTTTAGCCATTTCGGCTTGTCCCCTTACTAAAATAGCCCCTCCACCCCTAATAATTGATAAATTATATTTTTAGCTTTTTAAAAATAATAAATAGCCCCCTCTTCTTTATTTTTTCTCACAACTTGCTCTCTTCTTCTACTCTGATTCTCTCTCAATTCCCTCTTATTGGATTATTTATTGCTCTTAAGTTCTCAATTAATTAATATTTCAAGTTTTATCAATTATTTACGATAGCCACGACAAAATTATAATTATCAAGTGAAGTGTTGTTTTTATTTTTGTTAGGTTAAAGTTAAATCATGCCTTGTGCATCTTGAGTGCGCTCACATATTTGGGAACACTTTGAGGTGGTAGAAGAAAATGAAGAAGTTCGCAAAGTAGAGTGCAAAAACTGTAGTCGAGTCTTTAATGTTCGTCGAAATTGGGAGGGCACAGCTAGTTTAAGGAGGCATATCAAGGGTTTTCTTGAGCATCCTCCAGGAATACATATTTAAGTTGATTTGAGAAAATTTGTGTTATTTTGAATTTGTTAGACTTATTTAAGCTTAATGTATTAGTTTAATAGACAAGTTAATTTGAAATATTATCATGCAATGAAAATATGAAATGAAAGCCTTTGAAATTTGATGCTTACATATTCGTCTTATTAAATAATTTTATGTAGCCACTTAATTTCAATTTTCAAATATTAAAATTTAAATTTTAAATTTAAAACTTTAAAGTTTAAAAGTTTAATTTTATGCCTTAAAATACTTATTTTATTATTTAAAAGTTTGCAAACACTTAAGTTAAATTACATTGAACAAGGAAACATAAAACACTAAAAACATTAAAACAAAATTTAACTCGGCCCGGTCTGGACCAGATAAGCCCAAACCCGGACGGGTCTAACAAAACCCGGAATATTCCAGCCCACTACCATCCCGGAACCCCAGCTCACTAACCGGACGGGCTATTTTTTCCCATGTTCAGCCCTGTCCAACCCGTCTGGTAAATACCTTTACTTTCAATTATAACAGTTCAAAACCCAACAAGGATAAAGCATGTCAATTACCAATTAGCATGAGGAAAGTACATCTCTATGCCTACAAGTCAAGTAAACACGTAAATCAATATTATCACAGTAGATATCTTAATAGTATTTACACTTAGCATTGTACGGGTGCCTGGCTTAACTGCCATCATCAAGTACATAAATGAAACAATGTGCCTGCGCCCACTGCTGGCATGTGGCGGCAGGCTCCAAGATCAAGGTATGAAAGATTGTCTAAATTGATGCTTGAGCATGGCTACAAGAGAGGTAAAATTGATAACACTTTATTCTTGAAAGAAAAAAGTAAAGATCTTTTGGTAGTTCAGATATATGTTGATGATACGATCTTTGGAGAAACTAGTGATAGGTTAAGTAAAGAGTTTGTTAAACTAATAGGGAGTGAATTTGAAATGAGTATTATGGGTGAGCTTAATTATTCTTTCTTTTTTTTGCTTAATTTCTTTTTAGACTTACAAATTAAACAAAAATTTAAATGGGACTATGATCCATCAGCAAAAGTATGTGAAAGAGTTTCTCAAAAGGTTTAAGATGGAAGATTCTAAAGAAATTGACACTCCTATTGCAACAACCACAAAATTTGATTTGGATGAACCTGGTTCATCTGTTGATCAGAAAATATATAGGGGAATGATTGGATCTTTGTTATATCTCATTGCTAGTAGACCTAACATTATTTTCAGTGTAGGCCTTTGTGCTAGATTTTAGGCAAATCCAAAGGAGTCTCACTTGAAGGCTGTCAAGAGGATCTTGAGATACTTAAAAGGCACACTGATCTTTGTCTATGATATCTGAAAGGTAGTAATTTCTATTTAGTGGGATATGCTAATACTGATTATGCAGATTTTCTTGTGGATTGAAAGAGTACTTTAGGTATGACACACATTCTTGGCTCATGTCTTGTATCTTGGGCCACCAAAAAGCAAAGTTATGTTGCTTTATCTACTGCTGAAGCTGAGTATATGGATGATGCCTCATGTTGTGCTCAATTGTTGTGGATTAAACAGCAACTAGTAGACTTTGGAATTGATGTAGGATGTATTCCTATCTTTTGTGACAATACTAGTGCAATCAGTATGACCAAGAACCCGGTCCATCACAAAAAAACTAAGCACAAGATGTCAGGCATCATCTTTTGAGGGATAATTTTGAGAAGGGTTTGATCACTGTGGAATTTTGTGCTACTGATAAGCAAATAGCTGACATCTTTACAAAAGCTTTGAGTAGAGATCACTTTGAAAGGTACATGTTAGAATTAGGGATGATTAAGATCACCTAAAAGAGACCGGTTATAACTCAATGATTGGTTAGATAATTTGTAGATTTTGTAAATAATTAAATATTGCTCAGTCTCATCCTTTTATTAGTACTAGTTTCGCGGCACGTGCATTGTACGTGTATACCAAGTAAAGTTACTCGGCTTGTTATCTTGTATGATGTATCTAACATCCTCAAATATGTCTCTCATATGTAAACACATGTAAAACTACTCGGCTTATATTTGAATGTAAACAACACATACAAATAAAAGTACAAATAAAATGCAGTCCAATATACTAAAGCTATTTTTAGTGAAATTTGATCAAGGCACGGCCGTCAATTAATCATACTTCATTGTAAAATCATTAAACTTTAAACTATTTAACATCATTCCTAGCAATAGTAAGTATGCTCAGAGTGAATGAAACTATGACTCCAGTTACAAAAGAAACCATAGAGCCAAAAATGCATTATTTTCAGCATGCCTTGAAGATAAGTACTCTTTCTTCTAGCGAATTGAACTATCCTAAAAGAATTTCTAATTTTCCAACTCAATATATGAGAAATCGATTTGGTAATTGAAAAGTCTGAGTCAGTACCAAATGGAGCAAGAGATAAAAAACACCAAAAGAAAATACAAAATTTACTTTAACAACCTTGTAACTATCCTTCTTTTGGAGAATATAAGAGAGATTTAACAATAATTCCTTTACCATATATCTAACTATAATTCCTCTCTTTGTACCAAGTATAGTCCACATATTTTTCGCTTATATGTGCTTCTTTTCTTTAGTCCACTAATCTATACTCCATATAATATTTGTTTGATATCTAAGAAAATAAGGAAGATTTCAGACCCGCAAGAAACGTTGAGACAAAGAAAGCTCGTGCGAAAATAATATTTTCTTTTTTTTCAAAATTATCAGCATGTCCAGGAATTTAGGGATTTAACAAAAACTCTCGCGTACGTGTAGAAGCTCATCACATAATAGATCTACCATAACATTATTTATGAAATTAATTTTTTTTAAAATCAAAAAGGATAAAAGTTCATAAATAATTAAAAATAAATAGACTTAAAAAGTAAAACCCGATATTGTTATCACTTTCTCCTTAATTTATTACTTTGACTTTACTATTTGTGATTAGTCCCATAGAGATCTTCTAGCTCTACTTGCTTCTGACGTTCATCATTGTAAATTTAAGTGTCACAACATAAAAAATATTAAAAAGAAATGTTCAATGCATAAGAAATAAATGAATATTCATTTTTGAACTTAAAGAGAATGATCTCAGAGTCTTGACATGTTTTATGAAATACATATTTCTCCTATAAGATAAATATTCCAAGCCAATGAGAAATCTAATTACTCAACAGAAAAATAGAAAGAAAAAAAAGGAAATCAAAAAATGTCATGTCATCAAATTAGATATAGTGAAATATGAAATGAGCACCTTATGTGGTCTTCCAATCCAATCACAAAAGTAAAAGAAGAAAGAGAAAGATATTATAAGAAAAATCAAATTATGGTGGATGTCTACTCTTTCTTCATGATTTTTTCAAATGTTTAATGACATATTCAATGACATATTTTTATGCTTAATGACATATTCAATGACATATTTTTCTTCACTTTTTATGCTTATATAAAGGCCTTGTAATAGATAGGAAAATACATTCAATTGAAGAAGAAATATTCTTCCTTCTCTCTATCTCTATTTCTTGTTCATGTTTTACTAAATTGCTTTTATTTCATAACTTGTTCTTGTTCATGTTTTACTAAATTGCTTTTATTTCATAACTTGTTCTTGTTCATGTTTTACTAAATTGCTTTTATTTCATAACACGTTATCAGCACGACTGTACTCCCATTTTCATACACCTCCATATAGGCATAGACTGTGCTTTGTGTTTGCTATCCTTATACCAACAATTTTGTGGCTATCAAACAAGATAAAGATGGAAGCCAATGGGCTGGATACTAATACAAGATAAGTTTTCATCTTTCTAGCTTATTCATATTTTTATTTTTATCTTCCACTAATCTCAAA
>AWOL01S0195109.1:0-16654 GCA_000715115.1 Nicotiana otophora | reverse complement strand
TTATACATAAGGCATATGGGCCTCTAAGACCAAAATAACCACTCGTACACTGAACATAGGCCGACAAGGCCATATACCCTTTTACGTACATGACATTTGTCTACAAGCCTCTAAGAATACATAATTGTCATAACGGTCGGGACAGAGCCCCGCCATACCAACAATACACAAATCATACTGACCAAATAAGCAACTCCGGAGCAAATAGAGTGCACCCAAAATTTTCCGTTGAGCTGATCGCCTACTTGGAGGACTCTCGACCTGTCTATCGAGACCTGCGAGCATGAAACGCAGCGTCCCCGGGCAAAAGGGACGTCAGTACAAATAATGTACCGAGTACGTAAGGAATAAAAATCAGTATATAATAGACATGAAAAAACATGGAGTAAAAGACTCGACATGTACGTCTGCATAGCTCTGTGAATCATTCTATTTTTATAATGTCATGCATATGCGTATAAATGTCATACCATGCATAGGTATATGTGTTCATAACATCATCAAGCTACTGAGGGCATCCCATCATATCAACGTATACCAGCTGATCAGGTGGTGGTGTGTATATAACGCCATAACCTTTTCCCATATCCCATATACATATAATATACACGTATATAACGCCATCTGGTCATGGGTCAATGTACATGTATAAATGCATGAAATACATAATAAATACGTTAATAAGATTGTTCGAAATGCCATAAATATCAATATGCCTTTCGGATAAACTTTATCAGATACGTATTTTTTTGAGACCCATGAACAGAAGATGTAATAATAATTCACATGGGGAATCAAGAATATAGACACCCCTAGTACTTCTATGAATAGAGTCATTTATGAAAGTTGCGTATTTTTCTCATTTCATTTGTATTATTTGGATCATGCCAAAAATAAAGAAGCAATAGCCTTAACATAGCTGGAGTAGGAAAAAATCCGTGTGATATTCTTGAGAAGGTTTACACCGTACTCCCTTAGAATCGCAAAATCCCGTTACTATTATGCTAAGAAGTTTTGTGAGAATCTCTTACTGAAGCTAGTTACATTGCTATGAAGATAAATATATATGTCCTTTGTGAATTTTATCAAAATCTTACATGACTTTTGTTAGCATAAGTCTTTCAACGTAACTAGCTTGAAAGACTCACGTTGCCTTCAACATACCTTTTGTGAAGTCTTTCATGGATTTTGGTTGAAGCACTCACATTGCCTTCTCCAAATCTTTGTGAATTTTAATATTTTAAGGCTTTAGCCAAGATTTCCTCTAGGGATGCCATCTAGCCTCACAACATAGTTAGTCACCTTAGGCTTAATTAAATGTCCACACATGCTGCCACGTTAAGGCCTTTTAGGCTTATNACAGTTGATTGTCATTGATATTAGCCATCCACAAAGCATAAAGAGAAATACAAATTCTGGATCATGAGCAAAAAGAACAAACAGAAACCCCAACCAGGTCACTGGTTTGTCTAACTAGGCTAGAAAGATTTCAAGGCTCGGAAGGACCAGGTTCTTGGTTTCTAACTTGAAGTAGTTTTAGCATATCATGAAGAATGTCATCATTCTACTCTTTCTCCTTTGCAAGCTCAACCCTGAGAGCATCCCTCTCAGTTTCTACTTCAGCCAGCCTTTTCTTCAACCTCTCAATCTCAACATCTTTAGCCCCACTATCCTGCACCAAAGCTCGCACTTTGTTGGTCACAGGTATCTTCTTGGATGAACCAGGTTCTTTGGGAGTGGTGTGGACTTCAAAGTCACATGCAGTTAAAGTGTTTGCCCCAAAGTGATCCTTACTTGTACCAATTTCCCATTTCTTGATGGGTACCTTGAAGTGTGTAAGTACGGCCGTGAGAATGAAACCCTAGGGTATGGCATACGTTTTGGTGCCAGTCAGAACCCTATCAAAAAATTGGATTGTCACCACCCAAATCGATGAGCCGCGACGGACACCCAGTACCTTACTCAATCGAGTACTAACATAATGTATCTTTTCGTATCATACCATCATAGATAACTGAGCCGGAGAGGCTACCGTGAGATAGANTCAACGTAACTAGCTTGAAAGACTCACGTTGCCTTCAACATACCTTTTGTGAAGTCTTTCATGGATTTTGGTTGAAGCACTCACATTGCCTTCTCCAAATCTTTGTGAATTTTAATATTTTAAGGCTTTAGCCAAGATTTCCTCTAGGGATGCCATCTAGCCTCACAACATAGTTAGTCACCTTAGGCTTAATTAAATGTCCACACATGCTGCCACGTTAAGGCCTTTTAGGCTTATCCAAGATCCTAATTAATCATCCATTAATCAATAATTAACCAATTACCCACATAATTAAGAATTATCTCAAATTACTTCAAATACTACTCATTTTTAATATACTTTATACATCATACTATTACGGTCATATGATACCTTGTATGGTACTAGTCCATAAATATCGGGTATTATAGCTTGGACCGTATTTTATCTCAAATTGCCAAACTTAGACGAAACTCATCTTCTTCGATTTGCTTACCCTCTCACCTTTACGAATTTACTTATCACTTGTTTGAAATAACGCAATACTTATAATCCTAAAATAAGCTCATTCCCGAACTTATGTCGCTTAACTTACGATGAAATTTTAACGTACAGATGTAACATCTCATTTCCGAGCTTATCAATTTACCCTAGTGGCAAGGTATTCGAGTAAGGAGTCCCTCTCATTCTCACTTATGCAACCTTTCACGTGCATGGCTTGTGCTCGCATTCTGCCCGTGTCTGTGTTCACTTTGTATGGACCTAGTTCATGCTTGAGTTCTTTTGTCAGTCATCAAAACAAACTTCATTTGGGATAACAAATTCTCCATTTTTTATGATGACACACTTTGTGCTTTTCATAAGCATAGGTCCTGTGTCAACTCAGCTCAACATCAACACAATATTAGAACACTTTCTATTTTAAAGTCACAAATCATCAAGGACCAGGTTCATTGGGTTATAAACATCACAGTCCAAAATAAAAGGCACAACTATTTTCCTCATTTTGGCATCATCGAAAAATTACATAATTATGTTAGATAACCAGATTTTAATAAAAATTACGCATGGCCACTAGGGCTACTTCAAATAAAATTATGGAGTCAAGCATCATTTATCAATCTAATGATATTAGCCATCTAAGAAGTATCAACAAACAGTTAGAGCACAAAAACAGTTGATTGTCATTGATATTAGTCATCCACAAAGCATAAAGAGAAATAAAAATACTGGATCATGAGCAAAAAGAACAAAGAAAAATCCCAACCGGGTCACTGGTTTGTCTAACTAGGCTAGAAAGATTTCAAGGCTCGGAAGGACCAGGTTCTTGGTTTCTGACTTGAAGTAGTTTTAGCATATCATGAAGAATGTCATCATTCTACTCCTTCTCCTTTGCAAGCTCAGCCCTGAGAGCATCCCTCTCAGTTTCTACTACAGCCAGCCTTTTCTTTAACCTCTCAATCTCAACATCCTTAGCCCCACTCTCCTGCACCAAAGCTCGCACTTTGTTGGTCACAGGTATCTTCTTGGATGAACCAGGTTCTTTGGGAGTGGTGTGGACTTCAAAGTCACATGCAGTTAAAGTGTTTGCCCCAAAGTGATCCTTACTTGTACCAATTTCCCATTTCTTGATGGGTACCTTAAAGTGTGTAAGTACGGCCGTGAGAATGAAACCCTAGGGTATGGCATACGTTTTGGTGCCAGTCAGAACCCTATCAAAAAATTGGATTGTCACGACCCAAACCGATGAGCCGCGACGGACACCCAGTACCTTACTCAGTCGAGTACCAACATAACGTATCTTTTCATATCATACCATCATAGATAACTGAGCCGGAGAGGCTACCGTGAGATAGATGGAATACAACATGTAATACCAACTTATACATAAGGTATATGGGCCTCTAAGACCAAAATAACCACTCGTACATTGAACATAGGTCGACAAGGCCATATAACCTTTTACGTACATGACATTTGTCTACAAGCCTCTAAGAATATATAATTGTCATAACGGTCGGGACGGAGCCCCGCCATACAAATAATACACAAATCATACTGACCAAATAAGCAACTCCGGAGCAAATAGAGTGCACCCAAAAGTTTTCGCTAAGCTGATCGCCTACTTGGAGGACTCTCGACCTGTCTATCGAGACCTGCGAGCATGAAACGCAGCGTCCCCAGGCAAAAGGGACGTCAGTACAAATAATGTACCGAGTACGTAAGGAATGAAAATCAGTATATAATAGACATGAAAAAAACATAGAGTAAAAGACTCGACATGTACATCTACATAGCTCTGTGAATCATTTCATTTTTATAATGTCATGCATATGCGTATAAATGTCATACCATGCATAGATATATGTGTTCATAACATCATCAAGCCACTGAGGGCATCCCATCATATCATTTCGGCCACTGTGGGCAAATCATCAACGTATACCAGCTAATCAGGTGGTGGTGCGTATATAACGCCATAACCTTTTCCCATATTCCATATACATATAATATACATGTATATAACGTCATCTGGTCATGGGTCAATGTACATGTATAAATACATGAAATGCATAATAAATACGTTAATAAGATTTTTCGGAATACCATAAATATCAATATGCCTTTCGGATAAACTTTATCAGATACGTATTTTTCTGAGACCCATGAACAGAAGATATAATAATAATTCACATAGGGAATCAAGAATATAGACACCCCTAGTACTTCTATGAATAGAGTCATTTATGAAAGTTGCGTATTTTTCTCGTTTCATTTGTATTATTTGGATCATGCCAAAAATAAAGAAGGGATAGCCTTAACATATCTGGAGTAGGGAAAAATCCGTGTGATATTCTTGAGAAGGCTTACACCGTACTCCCTTAGAATCACAAAATCTTGTTGCTATTATGCTAAGAAGTTTTGTGAGAATCTCTTACTGAAGCTAGTTACATTGCTATGAAGATAAATATATATGTCCTTTGTGAATTTTATCAAAATCTTACATGACTTTTGTTAGCATAAGTCTTTCAACGTAACTAGTGTCCTTTGTGAATTTTATCAAAATCTTACATGACTTTTGTTAGCATAAGTCTTTCAACGTAACTAGTGTCCTTTGTGAATTTTATCAAAATCTTACATGACTTTTGTTAGCATAAGTCTTTCAACGTAACTAGTGTCCTTTGTGAATTTTATCAAAATCTTACATGACTTTTGTTAACATAAGTCTTTCAACGTAACTAGCTTGAAAGACTCACGTTGCCTTCAACATACCTTTTGTGATGTCTTTCATGGCTTTTGGTTGAAGCACTCACGTTGCCTTCTCCAAATCTTTGTGAATTTTAGTATTTTAAGGCTTTAGCCAAGATTTCCTCTAGGGATGCCACCTAGCCTCACAACATAGTTAGTCACCTTAGGCTTAATTAAATGCCCACACATGCTGCCACGTTAAGGCCTTTTAGGCTTATCCAAGATTCTAATTAATCATCCATTAACCAATAATTAACCAATTACCCGCATAATTAAAAATTATCTCAAATTACTTTAAATACTACTCATTTTTAATATACTTTATACATCATACTATTACGGTCATATGATACCTTGTATGGTACTAGTCCATAAATATCGGGTATTATATCTTGGACCGTATTTTATCTCAAATTGCCAAACTTCGACGAAACCCATCTTCTTCGATTTGCTTACCCTCTCACCTTTACGAATTTACTTATCACTCGTTTGAAATAACGTAATACTTATAATCGCAAAATAAGCTCATTCCCGAACTTATGTCGCTTTACTTATGACAAAATTTTAATGTACGGATGTAACATCTCATTTCCGAGATTATATCAATTTACTTATGGCGTACTTTTACGTACGAAAATATGGGGTGTAACATGGATGAAGCTCTTCTTCATTTCACCAAACTTCCTTGTAATGGCAAGTGATGTGGGGAGGTTTTCTAGGCTTGGCCATTTTAACTTTTTGTAGTCATTGTATCTTTCAGCAGGTACTCCCAGAATTCTCCCAATTCCTTGTCATCAGAGCTCACAGTCACCCCCTTTACCACACTGGTGACTCTGTCATTCTTGATCTCACAATTTGCCATGAACTCCACAATCTCAGTTCTGGTAAGCTTTCCATCCATCTGAAGGACCATGTCCTTCCAACCCTGCAGTTGTAACCTTTTCAGCAGCATCATCATGCCTTCCTCCTCCAGTTCCCTGATGAGTTACCTTTCAAGATGGTTCTTTTTACAAACTTAACCATCTTGTCCTTCTCTGCATCAGATTCTCCTTCTTCTTCACTCTCTTCTTCCTCCACTATTTTCATTTTTGTAGACTTCAAGGCAGACCTTGTTCTTTTTGCCAAGGTAAAAGGTTCTGCTGACTTTGATTTCGAATTAGACTTCTTTTTGGAAGTCTTGATTTTCTTTGCTTTTGTAGTCACAACCTTCACCTCTTCTGCCTCCTCTTCATCATGAAGGACCAGGTCCATCTCCTCAATTTCAACTGCCTCAACAGGCCCACTCACCTTCTTCTTTACCTTTGCAGCAGTTTTTCTTTTACTTTCTTTTAAGGCCTTCTCAAGTTCAGCCTCACTCTGCTTCTTCTAACTCTTTGTAGCTCTTCCTCTTGTAGGGGAAGTCACTATAGGGATAGAAGAGGCAGCCTATATTTTCTTGTTTGCCCTCACAATGCCAGGAATTTTAATTCCTAAACTCTTTTTCTTCTTTGGATTGTAACTGTCAGATAATCTTCTCAATAGGTTTTCGAGGGGTTCCTATACATATGGAACAGGTTATTGCAACCTCTTCCTCAACCTAACCAACCCCTCAGCAGCTTCTCCAGACCCACTTTACCCTTTTTCTCTCACGCTTTCTTCTTCTTCAGCAGATTCCTCACTCCATACTTCCACAGCTCATGTTTCTTCAGTCAAACCAATAGGAGTGGGTGAAGATTCAGCCACTCCTTGTCCCATTCCCCTCACATCGCTTTGAGCATCCTCACTCTCCTTTTTTTTCTCTTTTTATTTTACCACCAATTTTTTCAGACTCAGTGGTCTCTACCCCAATAACAGTTCCTACCAAAACAAATCTATTTTCCAGATTTGCAGCAACCTCAGAGATTACTTCAGATGTAATTTTTGGACCAGATGTTACCTGCTCTATTTCAGATGAAACAATTTCTTCCCTCTCAATTTAAGACTTGAAAGAGTCTTCAGATTTTTGGGGTTTATCTGCCTGACTTGCCTTCAATTGCTCATTAATTTTCTTGATTTGTTCTTTTCCAGCGACTACTTTGCAAGCAAGCATCTTGAATCTTCCTTTCTTAGAGATAAGTGTGGTTGAGGGTGTTGTTATAGGAGTTGGTGTGGATTCTTTGGGTGGTGATGAGGGATTTTTAGAGGTGTTAGCCATTGATGGTTAGAGGATGAGAAAAGATTAGTATGTGTGTGTTTAGAAGATGAGAGAAGATAAAGAGAAATGTTTGGCGGCTGAAAATTTAAAAGTGAAGAAACAACTAAGGCCTAATCAATATAAAGAGAGAGAGTTTAATTGGGTAACGTTAGCTTTTTCAGAAACTCAGAAGTCTAATCAAACTGGGAGTCAGTTTGAATAGACGTTGAAGACTCTCCCTAGAATCTAGGCACTTATTGCATTTTGGGACTCTATTTGGATGAAACTGGTTCATTTCATACCGGATAAGCTCAAGGAGTTTAGGATTAAATGGGACTCTCCTTTTGATCATAATCTAAATATAATTATTTCAAAATATGCAGAGTGGAGAGTACGTACCATGTAATCTTAATGAACCGGGTTCTTCACTGAGAAATCTCTTGTGTATGTCTGAATTTTCCAAGAAAATAAAGATAATATCATTAGAGATTAATTAGACATTTTAGCACATGGCACAAGAGTATACTAGATAAAGTATGAGACTGAGCAAAATCTAATCTAATTATGTACAAAATTTATAAATTTCCTAACCAAATTTTTAAGTTAGAATTGTTTCCTTTTAGGTGATCTTAATCATCCCTAATTTTAACATGTTCCTTTCAAAGTGATCTCTACTTAGATCTTTTGTGAAGATATCAGTTATTTGTTTGTCAGTAGCACAAAATTCCACAGTGATCCAACCCTTTTTCATAGTTGTCCCTCAGAAAGTGATGCCTAACATCTATGTGCTTAGTTCTCTTGTGATGAACCGGATTCTTGGTCATACTAATTGCACTAGTATTATCACAAAAGATGGGGATACAACCTACATCAATTTCAAAGTCCATTAATTATTGTTTGATCCACAATAATTGAGCACAACATGAGGCAGCAACAACATACTCAGCTTCAGCAGTAGATAAAGACACATAATTTTGATTTTTGGTTTCCCAAGACACAAGACATGAACCAAGAAAGTGTGCCATACCTGAGGTGCTCTTTTTATCCACAAGAAAACCTGCATAATCAGCATCATCATAGCCCACTAAGTTGAAAATACTACCTTTTGGATACCATAGACAAAGGTCCGTGGTGCCTTTTAGGTATCTCAAGATCCTCTTGACAACAGTCAAGTGAGACTCTTTTGGATTTGCCTGAAATCTAGCATAAAGGCCTACACTGAAAATAATGTCAGGTCTGCTAGTAGTGAGATATAACAAAGAGCCAATCATTCCCCTATACAGCTTCTGATCAACAGGTTCATCTACATCCAATTTTGTGGTTGTTGCTATAGGAGTGTCAATTTCTTTGGAATCTTCTATTTCAAACCTTTTAAGCAACTCTTTTACATACTTCTGCTAATGGACCATAGTTCCATTTGAATTTTGTTTAATTTTTAAGCTTAAAAATAAATTAAGCTCACCCATCATACTCGTTTCAAATTCACTCCCCATTAGTTTAGCAAATTCTTTAATTAACTTATCAGTAGTTGCTCCAAAGATTATATCATCAATATATATCTGAACTACCAAGATATGTTTACCTTTTTCTTTCAAGAATAAAGTATTGTCAATTTTACCTCTCTTGTAGACATGCTCAAGCAAGAATTTTGATAATCTTTTATACCATGCTATTGGATCCTACTTAAGCCCATAAAGTGCATTGTCAAGCTTGTACACATGATCAGGATATTCCTTGCTTTCAAAGCCCGAAAATTGCTTGATAAACACTTCTTCCTTTAGATAACCATTGAGGAAGGCACTCTTGATATCCATCTGATGGAGAGTGAATTTCATATAAGCAGCAAAGGCTATAAGGAGTCTAACTGCCTCCAATCTTGCAACTGGAGCAAAAGTCTTATCATGGTTTGTGCCCTCCTTTTGACTATATCCTTGAACCACCAATCTTGCCTTGTTCCTTGTAACTGTTCCATCTTCGTCAAGTTTGTTTCTAAAGACCCATTTTGTGTCAATAACTGATCTGTCCTTGAGTCTTGGTACCAGATGCCAAACTTGACTTCTCTCAAATTGGTTGAGTTCATATTGCATTGCATTCACCCAGTCTGCATCCTGCAAAGCCTCAACAATATTTTTAGGTTCAATAAGAGATAAAAAAGTATCAAAAACACAAATATTCTTCAAAGAAGATCTGGTTTTGATTCCAGAGGTTAGATTAGTAATTATGTTCTCAATGGGATGAAAACTTTGATACTTGTAAGGTTTCACAACCAGCTGGTTTCTCTTAGATGTTCCTTTAATATTTTGTTGTTGAGGAACAGGTTCATGGATAGGTTCCCTCGAGGTTTGAGGATCAGTTCCTCTTTGTTTAGTTCCCCCTGTCAAATTGCCCTGGGTGGAAGGACATGTTCCATCACCTGTTCTTCATCTGGTGCAGCTTCAATCTGGATTGTGGTTTCATTTGAGTTTCTTACAGTCCAATTGCTTCATCATCATATTCCTTCCTCTCAGGAAAAATGTTAGTTTCATCAAAAACCACATGTATACTTTCTTCTACACACATAGTTCTGTTGTTATAAATCTTATAAGCTTTACTATGTGAAGAATATCCCAAGAATACTCCCTCATCACTTCTGAGATCAAACTTGCCTAGGGAGTCTTTACCATTATTGTGCATAAAGCACTTGCATCCAAATGTCCTAAGATGGGATATATTTGGCTTTCTCCCTTTAAGTAACTCATAGGGAGTCTTCTCAATAAGAGGTTTAGTCATGCACATATTTATGATGTAGCATGCAGTGTTCACAGCTTCTACCCAGAAACTATGAGGCAGTTTATTAGAAAGAAGCATAGTCTTAGCCATTTCTTTCAATATTCTATTCTTTATTTCAACTACTCCATTTTGTTGTGGAGTCCTAGGAGCAGAAAAATTGTGATTTATGCCATGCTCATCACAAAATTCAGCAAATTTAGCATTCTCAAATTCAGTATCATGATCAGACCTAATTGATGCAAGTTAATTACCTAGTTGTTTCTGAGTTTTTCTAACAAAAGAAGTGAACATGTCAAATGATTTGTCGTTAGATGTTAAAAATAATGTCCAAGAAAACCTTGAGTAATCATCAACAAGTACCATAACATATCTCTTACCACCTCTCCCCAATGTTCTCATTGGTCCACAAAGCTCCATATGGACCAGTTCCATCGTCTTGGTGGTGCTTACCACTTTATTGCTTTTGAAAGAGGATCTTTCATGCTTCCCCGTTGCAAAAGACTCAAAAACTTTATCTTCCTTGAACTTAATGTTAGGCAGCCCTATCACCAAATCCTTAGAGACTAGTTTTGAGGCTTGTGCAAGGGGGAAGCAGGTAAGATCCTCTTTCAAAAACAATAAAGTGGTAAGCACCACCAGGACGAGATTAGTTTGTTGAGTTGACTTAGACCGGCATGTCCAAGTCTCTTGTGCCAAAGGAGGGGATCATTATCCATCATACTTAAGCAAGTAAGTTCATTATCTGAAAGTGTGGACAGATCCACAAATATATGTTGTTCACTCTTTTTCCCTACAAAACCATCTTGTCAGTGGTAAGATTAATCACAAAGTATTTTGTAGAGGTGAATGCCACCATGTTACCTCCATCATACAAATGTGATACACTTATTAGACTGTACTTCAATCCATCTATCAAGTAGACAATCTCAATAGAGTGAGAATCAGTCTAACCTATCTTTCCAACCCCAATGATCTCACCTTTCTTACCATTTCCAAAGGAGACATTACCTCCTTTAAGGTCCTCAAGTGAAAGGAACTGGANTGGACTTCAAAGTCACATGCAGTTAAAGTGTTTGCCCCAAAGTGATCCTTACTTGTACCAATTTCCCATTTCTTGATGGGTACCTTGAAGTGTGTAAGTACGGCCGTGAGAATGAAACCCTAGGGTATGGCATACGTTTTGGTGCCAGTCAGAACCCTATCAAAAAATTGGATTGTCACCACCCAAATCGATGAGCCGCGACGGACACCCAGTACCTTACTCAATCGAGTACCAACATAATGTATCTTTTCGTATCATACCATCATATAATGTACCATATTTGGCTGCTCCCCTTCACTTGGACCTGCAAAAGAAAATCAGGGGTTAGTCTTAAGAACCCAAACTAGTTTGGGTCCCTTTCTATAGGCAAACAAGATGAATCAGATTCTGTTTAGCCCAACTTGGTAGCATATTCTTCCCTTGAACAAATTCTTTGTTCTTTTGACTTGACTTTTCTTTTGCAGTGCATTCACTTTTATAGTGATATATTTTACCACAATGTGTGCAATATTTGTTCTCGGGAAGTGTGAGGTACTTGCTTTTGGGATCTCACTTAGGTGTCGAGTTCCCAAAGCCAAGTCCTCTTCTGTTGCTACTATGGTGTTCTTGTAGCCATGAAAATGCATCGGAGGATCTGTTCCATTTACAGGTTCTTTCTAGCTCATGCTTGACCTTGCTTAGATCCTCCTTTAGAATTCTTACGTGTTCATCTCTCTTGTACAACTCATCTTTTATTTTTCCTATATTTTCCTCTAAAGTGAGTTGTGTGTGATCAGCTATCTTTTTACCTATTCCTAATTTCAGTTTTAGATTTTCGGATCTAAGTTCTAGGATAGTTGAGTCAAGTGCATGAACCTGGTTCTTCAACACAGTATTTGCACTTACAGTTTCACTAACTCTAAGTTCCAGGTTTTTGCACTTAACCTTCAAAATCACACAGTCTTTAGACAGTTGTTCCTTTTCGTTGTTTACATCCTCAGATTCATCAATTAGTTCTAGTAGTAATTCAGATAACCTTTCTTTAAACAATAATTTAATCTTGTCTTTGAGATGAATTACACTTACCTCAGTTTCTTCATCGAATTCTCCATTGGCCATAAGTGCTTGTTCATCCTCATCATCATCATCTGAGCTTTCTCCCCAAGCAGTGACAATAGCCTTGGTTGAACCTTTGTTGTTGATTTTATTGGGCTGAACCTGTCCCTTCATTTAGCTCTTTCCTTCTTCCATTCAATTTCCCACAAATGACAGTTCTTGATGTGGTGATCAGTCTTTCCACACTTGTAGTAGCCATTATTAGTTTGCTTCTCAGGAGCTTTTGACTTGCTATAGTTTCTACTTTTTGAAGAACCATTTTCTCTCCTCGAGTACTTCTTGAAGTCCTTGGTGATGATAGCCATTTCATAATTTTCCAGATCAGAACCTTCAGTGATTCTGAATGCCAAACTCTTTTCCTTCTTAGGCACATCCATCTTCATGGTTTGTCTCATAAGTTCATAAATAGTAAGATTTCCAATTAATTCATCTAGTGGGAGAGTGGCAATATTCTTTGATTCTTGGATGGCAGTGATTTTGCTCTCCCAAGTGATAGGCAAAACCCTAGTCAGTATCTTCTCGACTCTATCTTCTTTAGGAATAATTCTTCCAATAGATTTTAGCTCATTTGTTAGTGTAGTAAACCTTGTGTACATTTCTTGAATGGTTTCTCTTTCCTTCATAGCAAAGTTCTCATACTGAGAGTACAGTAGAGTTCCTCTGTAGCTTTTCACCTGAGGTGTTCTTTTGTAGCTTTTCACCTGAGGTGTTCTTTATCCTTCTCACTTATGCAACATTTTCATTCAGGAGATATCATATATAACCACTTAAGCTTATCTCTTTCACGTGCATGTCTTGTTCTCGAATTCTGCCCGTGTTTGTGTTCACTTTGTATGGACCTGGTTCATGCTTGAACTTTTTTTGTCAATCATCAAAACAAACTTCACTTGGGCTAACACTGACCAATTCATCAACTATATATGTTCCCGCAATGTTTTAACACGAAGGGAAATGTAATACAGTCACGTGTAATATCATCAAAGAACATTTATTTGTATAAAATTAAGGGCTGAAATGAAGTCGGGGTCATGGATTATTGAAGCGTAAGCTCTGATCATGGAGTTGTAAATGAAGAGAGTTTTGCTAGGGACGAATCTGAATACGACGTTGGCATAGATGAGAGACCCTGATTGAGAAACTGCGCAGAAGAAAATAAGACGAGAGATTAGGAAGCAACGGTCAGTGGTAAAGAGCTTAGGAGATGTAGTGACGTAGGCATGTATCTGCTTCAGCTTTCTCATGCTCCTGCAATTCCCAAGCAGGCATGTCAGTTTATTCTTCAAATTTAACCGTTAGAACTCTATCATTTTCGTAGGTCCAACATTTGACAATCTAATGGTATATTGTTCAGAAATAAGGAAATTGGGAAGAGTCAATTATATTTGAACTCACTTTTGGCCTTTTCTGACGTTAATCTGCTTCTCTTTGTTGCCAGAGTACATTTTATAAGTATGCTTCAAAGTTATTGCTCTCATCTGGGAGAGCTTGGTGGATGAGAAAGGCGGTGAAAGCTCCAAATGTAGTATTGAAACCCACATGAAGTGATTCAATTGATCTTGCTACAGGTAGCGCGAGATCATTTACATGGGAAAGTCTTGATGGAAATTGCCATTCAGATGACGAATAGTTGCAAAGTTGATATATAGGTGATCAACAACACAACTTCAATTGAAAAGATGGAAATTATTCTTGTTTATTTGTATTGGCAAAGGCTCAAAGGAGTTAAATGCTTGCCTATTGCGTGCCACACCCAATCTCAGTCTCTCCTACTTGTACAGTTGTACTTAGCTTGTACCTATCCAAACAAAAAATGCATGATCATTCATCAGCAGTCCACTTCTTTTCGGTCGAAAAAATGAATTACGTTTGCATTTATTGCATTCTGCTTGATAATAGTAACAAGACACGCAATTTCAAAACTCTCGTACTCTGGAAATAAGTATTACATTTATGATATCTTTTGACTAGGATTCAACAAAGCTGTTAAGTGAAAAATACAAGCTGACAAAAAAAATTGCCTCCTATGAAGAGGCCAACAAGCAAAAACTAAATAAGAATACAGTCCAATCTGTATATTTATATAAAGGATGGACATAAAGGAGTAATGTGGCATCTGCATAGATGAGGATCGCTATTTATCTTTTTCCTTCTTTTTTAATTGATATTTGTATTATCAAAGATCATGTTCTACCAAAATGAGTCGAACGGTTGCAACAATTAATAAGAATAACCGTTGAAATTTGAAGGATGCCTGCTATGAAAGGTTACAACAGTTATTTCCTTTTCTAATTATGGCAACTAAAGTACTCCCTCCGTCTCAAATTATCGGTCGTGGTTACTAAAAATAGTTGTCTCACATTGTTTGTCAATTTAGAAGTTCAAGACAAAATTGATAATTTTTTTATTTTTTTATCCTTAGTAATAATTATCCTTGAAAATGAAGAAAACACATATATACAATAAATATTCAATATAAAGAGATTATATCTTAAAGACATAAATAAGGGTAAAATAGGCAAACCCTCCTCCTAACTAATGTTTTTTAAGGGCGTATAAAAGAGAAACACGACAGATTCTTAAAGTTTTTTTCGGTAGAGAAAGGTGTGACATAATTAGACATAAGGGTAAACTAGTCATTTCACAGTGTCAGTTAGTTAGTTAGCTAAAAGCCTAACGGCTATATGAGTTGGTTAACTGTTAGTTGGCTTCTTAACTCTATAGAAGTAATGTGTAATAGATCGGTGAAGGATTAAGCTAATAGATAATAATTTTCACTCCTCATGCTTCTCATCTCTCTCGTCTCTCTCTCAATTCTTCATCTGGGTAAATCCCAAGTATCAGTTCATGGTATCAAAGCAGCAAGCTTTTAAGAGCTTGAAACTCGATCATACAAAATTCCGCAATCTTGTTCAAGAAACAATCATCGCAATTTAACAGCCTATTGAAGATTCTAGGCAATGGCAATTGAAGAACAACCCACACCAGTCAATTGTGTTGTGAATCAATTTGCAGGTGCTATGCCACCAGTCAATTCTATTGTGAATCAATCTGCAGGTGTTATGCTAGGTCTCACACCAAATCTTTACTACAATCATCCCTTGTTCTTGAGGCCATCTGACGTGAGTGGGATCCAAATGATCTCGCTTCAACTAACAGGTATCGAAAACTATTCTATGTGGTATAGATCTATGAGGATGGCCTTGTTAGGGAGAAATAAATTGGGGTTAGTTGATGGAACTTGTTCTAAAGAAAAATTTTCAGAAAATATGTGGAATCACTGGGAACGAGTAAATGCTATTGTGTTATCTTGGCTAATAAATTATGTAACTAGTGGCCTTCTTGGAGGTATAATGTATGCCTCAAGTGTTCAAGTAGTGAGAAATAATTTACATGACAGATTTGATAAAATAGATGGCTTTAAATCATATAATCTACATAAAGAAATAACTACTCTAAGTCAAGGGACTGCATCAGTATGTGTATTTTTCAAAGCTTAAAGATTTGTGGGAAGAATTTAAAGCTTTAGTTCCTGCACCAGGGTGTGATTGCCCAAAGTCAAGAGACTTTGTAGTTTATCTGCAAAAACTCAAGTTATTCCAATTATTGATGGGGGTTAATGATTCTTACAGTCAAGCAAGAAGCCAAATTCTACTAATGAGCCTTATGCCTTCTGTTAACCAAGCATATGCTATAGTTATTAGTGATGAAATTCAGAAGTCTGTTGCAGCAATTGCAGGGCTATTGGGGGCAAACCCCACTACTACTACAGGACAATATGATGTGGCCATGTACACTAGAAATGGAGGGAACTATTAGAAGCCAAGAAAGTATTCAATCTGTACGGTGAGTGTCACACCCCTTTTATACCCCTAAAAAGATATATGTATGGTACGTGGGTTTTTTCAATTAAAGTGACAATTTTTAAATAGGGATTATTTATTATTCAGAGTCGCCACTTGGAATTGATTTTTGGTATTCCAAGTCACCTTTTATTTGAATCCCTAGTCAAAGGAAAGTTTGACTCTTTTATTATTGGTGTGCGAAAACAAAGTTCAGGTAAGGAATTCTGCTGACCGGGGAGAAGGTGTAAGGCATTCCCCGAGTCTCGTGGTTCTAGCACGGTCGTTTTATTGACTACAAATTAGCTTAAATTAATTTTGGACACACTGTGATTTATTGGTTTCCATGTATTATCTATGTCTGTTTTTATTGCTTGCTATTTGTAATTATAGAATTATCTTGAAACGAATCACGTATATGCGTATTCGTTTTATTTGGTATTTCAAAGTCATGTCACGCGTACATGTACATGACTAATAACACT